>JASPKZ010004180.1:0-287500 GCA_030220185.1 Diploptera punctata | reverse complement strand
AGTTAATAAAATTAAGTATGTACCGGCATGTGTTTCGACTGCCACCCACTGCAATTTTCGTGTTTTGGGTTCAGAGCTAAATACATTTTGTACACACTATTAACAACCGAATGAGCAAGCGCTCGAACTTGGGTTCAGTTCAGTTACAGAAATAATACATAGAGAAAAAAAAATATATATATATATTACAAAGTTTCAGTTAAAGCGAGAGGGAAAACAAAACTATATATATATATATATATATATATATGCACTTACATTTTGGAGCATTTTTGAATATATAAAGTAAATTATGGCATATAATAATAATACAAGAGAGAATAAAATAAACAAAACAATATAGAATAGATGAATACCAAACTTAAGATGATAGTTAAAAACATTAGCAAATAATACAAAAACTACAACAAATTTAGGAGAAATTTTCAGAATATAAAACGCACTCTGGCACAAAAATAATAATTAATGCAAATGAGAATGATATAAACAAAACATTATATAACATATTAATACCATATTGTTTGCAGATGACCAAATAATAATAGCAAATTCCGAAGATAATCTACAGAAAGGTCTGTATGAACTTAACAAAATTACAGAAGAATATGGATTAAAGATATCTACAGAAAAAACAAAAATTATGGCATTTCAAGGTGTAGATCCTGTCAGAAGTAAAATTGTACTGGACAATAAAATTTTGGAGCAGGTGAATAATTTTACATATCTAGGATGCAATATCTCATATGAAGAAGAAAAGGATGTAAATGCAAAAATATCTAATTTTTTAAGAATTTTAGGGTTAATAAATTCTATCTTCAAGCCACAGTTAGTCCAAAAGCATTCAAGACTGAAAGTGTATAAAACACTGGCTCTTCCAACTCTTTTGTATGGTAGCGAAGTATGGACGTTGAAACAGAAGGATATACAGAGACTTAGATCTGCTGAAATGAGATATCTTCGGAGGACTGCAGGATACACACTACTAGATCACAAAAAAAATGAAGACATATTAGAAGAATTACACATGGAATCTTTAGAAAACAAAATTTCTGATTATAAGTCAAGATGGATACAACATGTTCATCGAATGGAAGATCACAGAATACCCAAACAAATGTTAAGATATCAACCTGCAGGAAGAAGAAGACCAGGACGTCCACTCAAAAGACTTCTGGATGGTGTTTCTCTTGAGGCCGAAACAGGTCAACAAATGGCCTAAATTCGTGAATGTACTATGATGATGATTAATACCAATCTGAAGTAGGTATTTAAATATAGTAGGTAATAACATGAAGCAAAACAAATTTAGGAGAAAGTTTCTCAACATAAAACGAACTCTGATACACAATTAATGTAAAAGAGAATGATAAATAACAAAAAAAGATATTCTATATAGCAGAATAAAAACAAATTGAAAAAAAAGTAATGAAATAAATTAGGAAATAACAATATTAACCAAAATAGATTACTAATTATTTATTAATTGGCAATGTGGACTACATGGACAGACCACATCAAGATCATGTATGCTTGTATTGTCTTTGGATAGGAGCGTAGGATGAATGTATGTTTAAGTGTTTGTGTAGGCCTACTGTACTGTATGTGTATTGTGAGATATGATGATGATAAAAGAAGGAAAAATGCGGCCTACACGACGTGTACCCTACTCCTATACTAATGAACCAAAGGTACTTCAAGGCTTAACAGCCTCATCCGGAGAAAGAGTAGCTATTATACCTTCTCGATATATTTTGTTTTGGAGTGGTTTGCAATTTAATAAGGGATCTGATCCACAATCCAGCGATTATAGATTTACATCACTGACCTCTCTTAACACTGAGACTCCATCCGTCCATAGTAATTCTGCCCGAAGGCAGGTCCTTCACTGCAATCATATCATTTTAATGCTATGCTTGCAGCTTTACTACGGAATTATAGGTATGGTAGCTTCCCGTTGCTTTCCACACCGGTGAAGGATGATGATGATGATGGCCATATGATTTCGGGGACCGTTTGGGCCTTAAAGTTTTCCTGACATTTGTCTTACAGGTGAGGAAAAACCCCGATAAAAACCTCACCCAGAAACCTGCCCCGACCGGGGATCGAACCCGGGCCCGCTGCGTGACAAGGCAGCACGCTACCTCGAGACCACAGCGGTGGACACCTTGATACTGAAAATTTTAAATTACTATAATTTCCAATTCCTCCGGGCATCGAACTAGGGCCCGCTAGTCAGAAAGAAGGCATGATATCACCTGATCTAACGCGATAGACTACAAAATTAAGTACATTTAAACATACGAGTAGTTCTGCAATACTTACATTTGTTAATAAAATTAACATTAATTTTTATTCTTCTATGTTTTTGTAGTAAATTTGGCCTTGCCTCTGGCCACGAGGGTTCAAACCCGGCCGGGGTCGATGGATTTTTTTAGGATGTAAAAATCCAAGGAGCAAGTCCTCCGGGAGGGACTTTAAGCCGTGGGTCCCGAGTCTGAAGATTTTCGGGCTCGTAAAAGATCCTAAAGCCTGAATGAAAAAGCCTCTTAGCAAAATTTACCGAATTGTCCCGTCCTAGTACTACCTTGGTTTCCTAGATGTCAGTATGAGGCGGAACGCTGACCACGGACCACTCAAATGACATCTATACGAAAACAAGTGTAACTAAATTAGTATGGTTCAAATTCTCCCTGTAGGGGAAAAGCGCATAAATCTCTGTTAAGGAAACATGGGCTTACAAGAAGAAGAAGAAGTAAATTTGGTATTATCGCCTCACTATGGTAGTTGTCCAGCGGTTCGCTTTGTTTCCCAGCAGCTGTTATATATAGGCCTAATTAAATACAAAAATGCCAAATACCGCCACTATAATAATCCCGCATGTTAACCAATGTCATGCATTGTCGCACGGTGCCCGCTTTTGTACAAACGGACAACCATCATATTTAGGCGATAATACGAGTCTCCATGGGGTAATAAATTTTGTCATGGAATTTCAGCCACTATGGGACATGTGCTCCGCAGCATCGTGAAGAATTTGGGTAACTACAGAAAGTAGGGGCTCCAGGTTGACAGAACTAGCTATAACGGCTAGGGTTCCTGATATTCTGACCACATGTAACCCCTAAACTGGCTAGATGATCGTCTACCATTGTGATTAACACATGTGGATGTGAGACTAACAGCCGGCTGGTAGGCGAAGGGCCTTCTAGGCCCGTCGCGCCGTCGAGTTTGTTATATATAGGCTATATGGTAAAACAATATCAAAAATTTAATTTCTCATTAGTCATAGAGATGTTTTTTTTTAACTTTTTTTAATATACCATTTTTGGACTGATATCCTTTTGAAATGGAGGAGTCTTTGTCCTCTAAAGGTACATTCTTCAATGTAAAGGAATTGCATAATTCTCATACCGCTTCCTGTCTTTTCAACACATTCTTCTATTAAAAAAATACGTGGTATAACTTCCTATAGGCTAAGTTATAGACGTTTTGAAATCAAAAGGCGGTACGTGGAATGACTTTATTAATTTCATTACACAACAGTTATGTGAGTTCAATATATTGAATTCCTCTATGAATGCCAGCGTCCACCTTACTCTACTGATGAATGGTTGTCACGTGATTCAATTCTTGGAGACTATATTCCACAAATATAAATTCCCCTTTCTACTTAATAATAAATTGCTATATTGTATTTCCATTTTACTAAAGGAGTTATAAAATACATAAATGTTACCAGCAAGTAGCGAGGATGAAAATCAAATGAGAACAAATGAGTCCACATTTTACTAATGTAAGTAAAATCTCACAATAAACCATGTTTATTATTATTATTATTACTATTATTATTACTATTATTATTATTATTACTATTATTATTACTACTACTATTACTATTATTACTATTATTATTATCATTATTATTACTATCATCATTATCATTATTATTACTACTATTATTATTGCGCCGCATAACCACGCTCTAAGCTACCATTTTGCACCCAACCACGCTCTGCAAAGCAAAATTTGCACCGTCGACCACGCTGCCTGCCAACCCAAAATTTAAACCACGCGATCTGCTAGCAGTAATTGCATAGTGTTGGTGTTGGATCATACCATTGTTGTTGATAAATACCTTGAGTAGAAAACATAGATTGCTCAAATTAACGTATCTTTGCCCGGGCCCATAAAAGACAAAGATTAATTCAACTTTCCTTAATGAATTATTAAACATGTAATATGTTGTAACCTATACAGATGATAATCGTAGAAGTTCATAGGAAAGAGGAACTCCTGAGAAAAGCTTTTGGATTTTATATTCATATCTGACATTGACTAGCTACTAAATCAATAGGCAAAAGTATCTAAAATCAGATAACTAAAGTTTAATGCGAGTCAAAAAACAGTCAGTTATAACAATGATATAAATAAAAGATAATTGTTTGACATTGAAAATAACTTAAAGAAAATAACACTATCATCGATCATCTATACAAAAACAATATTAACAAACCATACGTACGATATTACATTCTCACTAGTCCAGCCAAGGGCTGGGGTACACGGTCCTTGTGGCCCCACCCTGGCCTAAGGGACCAACAAACCAAACAAGCTCCTCTGAGCTATATCGACCCGACTCCTTCGGTTGATACACAGATGATGATCCGATGATAGAAAGCACAGCTCTATATGAGAGTTCACTTGGAGAGGGGAGTATGCGCGATAGCACACGGAGCGTAATAGGAAAGGAGGGGATAAGTAGGAGAGAATTTGGCACTGTTCACTAAGATCACAGAAGAAATGGAGACGCGATGACGTATTGGTTGCGCAGAATGACGTAATCCATGTATCGAAATCTTGATTTCGTTACATTATTATTATCATTATCATTATTATCATTATCATTATAATAATAATTATTATTGTTGTTATTATTATTAATATTATTATTAACATTATTATTAATATTATTATTGTTATTTTTAATATTATTATTGTTGTTATTATTATTATTGTTATTTTTAATATTATTATTATTATTATTATTATTATTATTATTATTATTATTATTATTATTATTATTATTATTATTATTCGGAACATATGTTTGGGATCATTCTCCTTGTAGTTAAGATTAACATAAATTAAAAGAAAGACGTTTGGCATATTGATTAAAAAAGTTAATTTATGAACATTGAATATCTCTTTTTTTTTTTATTGAATTCAAAATGTTGACTCTTTCTGCGTTTCAACGATTTCACATGAATTAATGTAAAGGAAATATTTAAACTCTATCCAATTATAGCATTATTTCATTCTTGCCATACAAGAACCTAACAATCTACAACCAACTAAACAAACTTATTGGCACTATCTCAAACACGTAGGTTAGTGGCTCTGATGCTATAATTTCCCCATAAATCTCTATCCTGAGCTAAAATTTCCCAATCATCCCATATATAATCTACTTCCCTCAAATCATGGTTACTGTTACTTTCCAACTTCATTCTTGGTCTATACACTAGGCGATTTTCTTCCTGGTTTTCCTACAAAGATTTTCAATACCCTTCTTTCATTTCCCATTCGTGCCAAAGATTCTGCCCATCGCAGTCTATGATATTTAACTGTTTTTATTGTATCTGGTTTCCCATAAAGAACATTTAGCTCACTGTTATGCAGTCTTCTCCATTCACCTGTCTATTCCTCTCTCTGTGGTCCATTTTTTCCTTGAAAAGCTTTATTTTCAGATACTTGTAATCTTTTCATCTCTCTTAAAGTAAGAGTCCTCCATATTTCACATCCACATAATATATTTGGGAGAATAAAGTTGTATATATTTCAGTCTAATATTTGTTTTAAGAAGCTGGATAACAGGAGTCCCCGTAATGCATAATAGCACGCATTTCTAGAATTGAGCCTATGTTTAATTTCCTTGTGCGTCTCATTCCTATTTGTAATTATCGTTCCTATGTATTTGAATTCACACACTTCTTCAAAACTTCCCTCAATTGTTATTAGCTGTCCATATAGTGTATTTCTATGTGTGATCATATATTCAGTTTTATTGATGTTTACTTCCCGTCCCAATTTCTTTGCTTTACTTAATAGTGTTGGTCCTTACTATCCCCTCGCTATCGCCTAATAATAATAATACATCATCAGCATGAACTAACAAATTATTAGTACGACTGAGTTGTAGGCCTTTTTCGTCCTCCAAAAATTTGATGGCATGATCTAAATTTTTAATTCATAAATAATAGGGTATCTAATCCTAGTTTATTAATTAGATTTCATAGCCTCATCAATAATAATTAGAAATAAATTAAAATTTAAATTTCACCCAAAAATTTACCTTTTAAAGTACAAAAGTAAATAGTTAGAGGAGACAGTGCATCTACTTGCTTTAACCCATTGTGAATTTAAAACGTATCTGAAAACAGTTTGCCAAACGCATAATTTTAACGCAAAAAATAGAACATTAATAATTGGGAATCCTTGGAATTTAAATGTGTTTAATCAGTTACCTATCATTGCTAAGTTATACAGGTTCAACATTTAAAGAACGCTTCAACAAATAGTAAAGATACAATAAATTGTATAATTTGAATATATATATATATATAATTAGTGAAATTTGCATTGTCTTGCATTTATTCTTCTTCTTATTATTATTATTAATATTATTATTATTATTATTATTATTATTATTATTATTCTCGTTGTTATTATAATTATTCTCATTATTATTCTCGTTATTCTTCTTCTTCTCGTTATTCTTCTTCTTATTATTCTCGTTATTCTTCTTCTTATCGTTATTCTTCTTCTTCTCGTTATTCTTCTTCTCGTTATACCTCTTCTTCTTCTCGTTATTCTTCTTCTTCTCGTTAATTTTCTTCTTCTTCTTCTTCTTCTCGTTATTCTTCTTCTTCTCGTTGTTCTTCTTCTTCTCGTTGTTCTTCTTTATCTCGTTGTTCTTCTTCTTCTCGTTTTCCTTCTTCCTATCGTTATTCTTCTTCTTATCGTTATTCTTCTTCTTCTTATCGTTATTCTTCTTCTTCTTATCGTTATTCTTCTTCTTCTTATCGTTATTCTTCTTCTTATCGTTATTCTTCTCATTCTTCTTCTTCTCATTCTTCTTCTTCTCATTCTTCTTCTCATTCTTCTTCTTCTCATTCTTCTTCTTCTCATTTTTCTTCTCATTCATCTTCTTCTCATTCTTCTTCTTCTCATTCTTCTTCTTCTCATTCTTCTTCTTCTCATTCTTCTTCTTCTCATTCTTCTTCTTCTCACTCTTCTTCTTCTAGTTCTTCTTCTTCTCGTTCTTCTTCTTCTCGTTATTCTTCTTCTCACTCTTCTTCTTCTCATTCTTCTTCTCGTTCTTCTTCTTCTCGTTATTCTTCTTCTTACTCTTCTTCTTCTCATTCTTCTTCTCATTCTTCTTCTCGTTCTTCTTCTTCTCATTCTTCTTCTTCTCATTCTTCTTCTTCTCATTCTTCTTCTTCTCATTCTTCTTCTTCTCATTCTTTTTCTTCTCATTCTTCTTCTTCTCATTCTTCTTCTTCTCATTCTTCTTCTTCTCATTCTTCTTCTTCTCATTCTTCTTCTTCTCACTCTTCTTCTTCTAGTTCTTCTTCTTCTCGTTCTTCTTCTTCTCGTTATTCTTCTTCTCACTCTTCTTCTTCTCATTCTTCTTCTTCTCATTCTTCTTCTCGTTCTTCTTCTTCTCGTTCTTCTTCTTCTTCTCATTATTCTTCTTCTTACTCTTCTTCTTCTCATTCTTCTTCTCGTTCTTCTTCTTCTCATTCTTCTTCTCATTCTTCTTCTTCTCACTCTTCTTCTTCTCATTCTTCTTCTTCTCATTCTTCTTCTTCTCATTCTTCTTCTTCTCATTCTTCTTCTCGTTCTTCTTCTTCTCGTTCTTCTTCTCGTTCTTTTTCTTCTCATTATTCTTCTTCTCACTCTCTTCTTCTCATTCTTCTTCTTCTCATTCTTCTTCTTCTCACTCTTCTTCTTCTCGTTCTTCTTCTTCTCGTTCTTCTTCTTCTCATTATTCTTCTTCTCACTCTTCTTCTTCTCACTCTTCTTCTTCTCATTCTTCTTCTTCTCATTCATCTTCTTCTCATTCTTCTTCTTCTCATTCTTCTTCTTCTCATTCTTCTTCTTCTCATTCTTCTTCTTCTCATTCTTCTTCTTCTCATTCTTATTCTTCTCATTCTTCTTCTTCTCAATCTTCTTCTTCTCACTCTTCCTCTTCTCACTCTTCTTCTTCTCATTCTTCTTCTTCTCATTCTTCTTCTTCTCATTCTTCTTCTTCTCATTCTTCTTCTCGTTCTTCTTCTTCTCATTCTTCTTCTTCTCATTCTTCTTCTTCTCATTCTTCTTCTCGTTCTTCTTCTTCTCATTCTTCTTCTTCTCATTCTTCTTCTTCTCATTCTTATTCTTCTCACTCTTCTTCTTCTCATTCTTCTTCTTCTCATTTTTCTTCTTCTCATTCTTCTTCTTCTCATTCTTCTTCTTCTCACTCTTCTTCCTCTCACTCTTCTTCTTCTCAGTCTTCTTCTTCTCATTCTTCTTCTTCTCATTCTTCTTCTTCTCACTCTTCTTCTTCTCGTTCTTCTTCTTCTCGTTCTTCTTCTTCTCGTTCTTCTTCTTCTCATTATTCTTCTTCTCATTCTTCTTCTTCTCATTCTTCTTCTTCTCATTTTTCTTCTTCTCATTCTTCTTCTTCTCATTCTTCTTCTTCTCATTCTTCTTCTTCTCACTTTTCTTCTTCTCATTCTTCTTCTTCTCATTCTTCTTCTTCTCACTCTTCTTCTTCTCGTTCTTCTTCTTCTCGTTCTTCTTCTTCTTCTCATTATTCTTCTTCTCATTCTTCTTCTTCTCATTTTTCTTCTTCTCATTCTTCTTCTTCTCATTCTTCTTCTTCTCATTCTTCTTCTTCTCATTCTTCTTCTTCTCACTCTTCTTTTTCTCATTCTTCTTCTTCTCATTCCTCTTCTTGTCATTCTTCTTCTCGTTCTTCTTCTTCTCATTCTTCTTCTTCTCATTTTTCTTCTTCTCATTCTTCTTCTTCTCATTTTTCTTCTTCTCATTCTTCTTCTTCTCATTTTTCTTCTTCTCATTCTTCTTCTTCTCATTCTTCTTCTTCTCACTCTTCTTCTTCTCGTTCTTCTTCTTCTCGTTCTTCTTCTTCTTCTTCTCATTATTCTTCTTGTCATTCTTCTTCTTCTCATTTTTCTTCTTCTCATTCTTCTTCTTCTCATTCTTCTTCTTCTCATTCTTCTTCTTCTCACTCTTCTTCTTCTCATTCTTCTTCTTCTCATTCCTCTTCTTGTCATTCTTCTTCTCGTTCTTCTTCTTCTCATTCTTCTTCTTCTCATTTTTCTTCTTCTCATTCTTCTTCTCATTTTTCTTCTTCTCATTCTTCTTCTTCTCATTCTTCTTCTTCTCATTCTTCTTCTCGTTCTTCTTCTCCTTCTTCTTCTTCTCATTATTATTCTTCTTCTCATTATTCTTCTTCTTCTTCTCGTTATTATTCTTCTTCTTCTCATTATTATTATTCTTCTTGTCATTATTCTCATTCTCATTATTCTCATTCTCATTACCATTTTCATTCTTATTCTTATTTTTATTCTTCTTATTCTTATTCTTCTTTTTTCTTCTTCTTCTTCTCCTTCTTCTTCTTGCAAGGATTGAATCGTTTTGATTCTTTCCGGCTCCAAGTATTATAGCTGCCGTGTCCATCTCTTTCGTGGGTTTCCCCGATCACTTGATGCACCTCTTGGTTGATAGTTCAAACTTTTCGTAGGCAATCTGTAGGTATCCATTCTGCAGACATGTTCATACCATTTTCTCCTATACTCTTCCAATTTATCTGTCAAACTGAATATTTATAGTTATTTACGGATATGTTCATTTCGTATTTTATCCATTAAAGTATATCCTGCCACAAATCGTAAATATTTCAGTTCTGCTGCTTCTACTATTTTATAATTGACTGTTTATTCAGAGTCCGAATTTCTGAGCCATGCAATATTGCAGGTACAGCCAATATTTTATAATGTTTTTAATATGTTCCTTTTCTTACTTTCTTTCCCAGTGTTCTTTTAAGGGTGCCACATAAATATTGAAATATTTGTAATTTATTATCTTGTATTTAAATGTTTTAATGTAATTTAGGTAATTTTTGTCGTATTTCTATTTTGGAAAAGTTAATTTATACATATTTTCCCTGTAATGCTCGGGCGGTGCGAGCCATGTAAAATTAGCGACTTGCAAAGGGATAGCTCTGCATTAACATCAGCAATACACTGCGTTAATGTAGCACAATATTTGCACCGTATTGGTGCTGCATCACACCAATGTTAATGATAAATACCTTGAATTGAAAACATAGATTGCTCAAATTAACATATCTTTGCCCGGGTCCATAAAAGACAAAGATTAATTCAACTTTCCTAATGAATTGTTAAACATGTAATATGTTGCAAGCTATACAGATAATAATCGTGGAAGTTCTTAGGAAAGAGGAAATCATATACGCTTGAGAAAAGCTTCGGAAGTTTACATTCCTATCTGATATTGACTAGCTACTAAAAATCAATAGGCAGAAGTTATTTAAAAGCAGATAACTAAAGTTTAATGATAGTCAAAAAAACAGTCAGATATAACATTGAAATAAATAAAAGATAGTTAGCTTAACATTGAAAATAAGTTGACAAAAGAAAACAATAGTTTCATCGATCATCTATACAAAACAATAATAATAATCCATACGCACTCTATTACATTCACACTAGTCCCGCCAAGGGCTAGGGTGCACGATCCTTGTGGCCCCACCCTGGCCTAAGGGACTAATAAACAAAACAAGCTCCTCCGAGCTATATCAACTTGATTCCTTCGGTTGACAAAACAGATGATGATCCGATGTTAGTAATCACAGCTTTATTTGAGAGTTCACTAGGAGAGGGGAGTATGCGCGATAGCACATGGTTCGTAAAGGAAAGGAGGGGGTACGTAGGAGAGAATTTGGCACTGTTAAGATCACAGAAGAAATGGAGACACGATGGCGTATAGTCGCGCAGCATGACGTAATCCATGTATCGAAAACTTGATTTCGGTACATATTAATCCCAAATATCAACTTACAAATCGTTGATGAGTTTTGGCAGCAACTCTGAAGTTCTTACAGTGATGATTTAACTTAAAAATATTTGAGGACAATATTGCGAATCTCCGTGATATATCAAATTCTAATCTGTATTATTTATAATTACTTAAGTATCTAAAAACGGCAATTTTCCATTCATCTCTTTCTCCTATGTGGATTTTAAACTAACAAATCGGTTATTTAACATATCTATAAACTCCTTAACATTAGTTTTTTGTGTAAAAAATAGCAAAAATGTAATCTACATAGCTTAACCATAATGGTGACAAGGAGATAGCCAATGCTATATCTTCCTGCTGTTTAAAATATCTTCACTTTTCACTTAGCAGAAAGATATGAATAAAAAATTGCTGCTTTTAGATCATCATCATCATCATCATCCTCTTCCAGGGATTAAGCCTGTTGGCTAGTTCCTGTTTCATGAAAGCTAGAATTTTTAAAATTGTTCAGACCATCTTCTATGTGGACGTCCAACATTTTTCCTTCCGTGCGGTTTATAATTTAGCAATCATTTTGGAAATTTTTCTTCTGGCATTCTATCAATATGTTCTTTCCAGTATTTCCTATATTTAATTATTCGGTCTGTAAGTTTGAAAATATTTAGTTCCTTTCTTTTAGATAGTTTGGTAATTAAGAATAACAACAGATTGATAGGCATAAGAAAGAAACCAATGCACTTCCCTGCATTCCGGCAGTTTCACATTATTATATTCAACATAGTTTTGAATATGGTGAAGAATGGGTTCTACATCCAACTCTTCCATAATTTCCTCAGTTCCTACCAGAACAACTTGAAAGCCCATCTTCAACGAATGCCATCTCATAGAATTCCAAAAGTCATGCTTCGTTACTGCCCCAAGGCAAAAGATCGCTGGGACGTCCAAAAAAGGCCTAATACTTGCATGGATGATGATGATGGTACTCAACATAAGATGGCAAGTCTCAACTTGATTATGCACATGCTCACTTTTCCTCCGAATAAGGATTTGTATTGTAACGTGCTAAATATTATCAAATATGCAACGAAGTGTAATGATTTTGAACAAGGTATTGTCAATAAATTAGTTCGTAAGACTAAATTTAAGCAAACAGTTATGGAATGATCAACTCTCCTTTTTGCAGCTAAGACCCATTTTCTTATCGTTCATTAAGCACCCTCTGCAATTAGAAGTTTGAATAAAATGTTCCGAGGATTAGATCTTAGTGTAGATTACACTTCGAGACAATACGAAAGATAAAATAGCGTTAATGGAACATGTTAGGATTTATGAAATTAATTGTCAGAATTGGACGGCGTTATGCATCAACCGGCTATGCGACATTATGTACGTTCCGAGAAAAATACGTTTAAAGATTTTTTTTACATTTTAAACTCTAGCAAGATGTATTTAATTTATTTATGACTTGATAATCACTTATATGATAATATTGCATATACCGATTCGTACTATACGAGTAAAAAGCAATTTATATTTATTTTAACGGCCAGTATTTCAATACTGCACTTAGACGTAATGAGAAAGATGTCATAATCGTTCTGCATCAATCAGTTAAGCGCCACAAGAGAGCGTGTACACTGTTGATGGTTATGCTATGCTTGCAGCTTTACTAGGGAATTGTGTAGGTGTGGTAGCTTCCCGTTGCTTTCCACACCGGTGAAGGATGATGATAATGATAATGGTAAGGATGATAATGAAAAGGATGATGGCCATATGATTTCGGGGACCGTTTGGCCCTTAAAGTTTTCCTGACATTTGTCTTACAGGTGAGGAAAAACCCCGATAAAAACCTCACCCAGAAAAACTGCCCCGACCGGGGATCGAACCCGGGCCCGCTGCTTGACAAGGCAGCACGCTACCTCGAGACCGCAGCGGTGGACTACTCTTAATTATAATACTTTTTAAAAGTTTATACATGACTATGTAACTGTAAACAATATCTAAAATAAGTGGAACAATAGTAAATAATAAAAATAATTTACCTCATATTTCAATATGAATTATTCACATTGGAAATTTATATATAATAAAATTATCATAGAACAAATTTAGAAAAAAATACACACTTTTCATTTCACAAAAAAAATTGGAGAACGAATTTTATTAACTGATGAACAGTGAAACTCCTTCCGTCGCCTATTACATTGGCCTCTGAATTGACAATCTCTCTCTTTAAAGTAAAGTAAAGTGATCCAACAACAGGCCCGGAGGCCCTTGGGGTAGTAGGAGGTTAAGGCTCCCACTTTTTCTAGACAATCGGCACTTTATGTCAGCCGGGTTGTCAGCCCTGCGTGACGGCCGCCTTTACCCCCAGAACAGGCGTCTAGTACTCATTGAGGCTGAGTCGACCCCAGGGCCATAGTGCCGCCAGAGGGTTTGGGTCGGTTTAAAAATCCTGACCCCAACGGGACTTGAACCCTCGACCCTCCGGCTTGTAGCTCAGTGCCTTAACCACTACGCTACGGCGTGCACCAATCTCTCTCTTTACCTTAGTTTAATCTCTACCATCTATAAACTTATACATGTCCCACATCATCTGGACCTTACAGGGACAAATTTGGATCACATACATACTTTCTTGACCACACAAGGACATAGATGGCTCCCCTGGGTTTATGATAAGGACTGTGAATAATAATAATAATAATAATAATAATAATAATAATAATAAAATAATAATAATAATAATAATAATAATAATAATAATAATCATTATTATTATGATTATTATTATTGTTGTTATTATTATTGTTATCATTATTATTATTATTATTATTATTATTATTATTATTATTATTATTTCTATAATTATGGTTATTATTGAGTATCATTATTATTAATTTTGATCTAGCAACTTCAGCAATCCGAATCTAGTACAATTATGGTACAATTAAACTGTAATTTAATTCAACTTGAAAGGTTATTAACAAGACAAGTAGTAAAATTATAGTACTGATATTTAACAATGTTTGTGATCTGGGATATTTTATAATTACTACTTTACATACCTTAGATTTTAAATCTGGGAAAAGAAAAAAAATATTATTATGGAATTTACCAAAAACAAAAAATAAAGCACATCTCAAAATATTCAAATGTAGTTTACACAATGAAAACCTAAGAATTTTATTATAATAATATATAGTTTAGATTCAAATAACTTTTAAATCTTACAATTCACATCAATTATTTTGTAATTATTGTTAAGACTGTGCTTATTAATAAAATTCATCCGAAATCACTTTCTCAGGATATTTTAAAGTATAAACTTCTGCATATCGATAATTTTCATCATATTCCATGTTTTGAAATTTTCTTTGATTTCTATGTTGTATTTTTTTTCGGAATCGCTCTAAAAATGTTCACTTTTTTCTTTTTAGTAATTTGTCTTCTCTGTCCTTCACGCCCTTGCGGAGGAGATGGCTACTTGTCAGATGGAAGTACACTAGAGCGGCGACTCGTTTTCCGACACTTCCAAGATAAGAAAGTATAATAAGCGTAAGAACACTGGAGCTAAATGAGCTCCAATGAAGAGGACTTGGGCTGAACTCCTCAGTCAGGTAAAAAACATTTGTCTAGGGAGGTAACTCTGAATGATGAATCTACCATAGGAAGATATATTACTCAAGATATGTTTTATATTGGTGTCAGACTCAAGAATATGCTTCGGATAAGAGCGAATATAATTACGGCAGAAATAATACAATAATTTGGATAAAAATAGACCAAAACATATTCGAAAAGTAATTACATGTATATAAAGGCCGAACAGACTAAAGCATCATGACATGCCGCAGAGCTACGGGATATTCCCCATAGTCAAATATATTTACAAATGTAATTTCTGTCATTATAGGACTAGTTGCCATCCAAGTAATGATCCTAGGTTGAGAAATCTAGTTATACCAGTAACGACTGGGGGACAGAATAAACTCACCACATGTCACACCTATACTGAAAGAATGGTCGGCAATCTCTTTGCTTGATGTGAGGCCAGGGAACTGAATGTCAAACAGATAATTACAATTAAATGTAAAGTAATAATTTTGGAGAATGTTAATTAAAGACCTGTATCATTAAATTTAAATGTTATTCATCTCTGGCGTCTTAATTAATTTCTTATAAAAATAATGTATCTGGCAATGGAATATTTTCCTACATTGTCATCTTGTATGAACGTTTCGCAAGTTACTTTGGCAAAAAATAGTCTTTTTTTATTCTTATCGCTCAATTAATGACATGTAAACACGATATATTAAATATAGCAAGCGCTTTTGCAAAGGTTTTTATTAACAAAACCTACGAAATCAACTCATAGATTTTCAAAATATCTTCTATTAGCATAGATACTGGTACACTATTTTGGATGTTTGACTTTAATTGGGTAATATGTAGGGTCTACCTCTTATATAAGGAAAGCTCTGCGGCCATCACTTAGTGTGGCGGTAAGCGATCCGTTTTGGTTCTCCTTTATAGGTAAAACCTCGGATTCCTGTAAAAACATTAGCGCCCGTTTTTTTTTTATTTTGAATTTAAATTTGAAGTTTATGGCAGATGGTAGCAGAGTTTTTTATAATGTTGTGTATGTTGATTAATCAATTATTTATTTGTTTGTTTATTTTTCTCTTCATACTTATTAAATTCCTTGGTTTTTTGTGCTTTATTTGTTTGTTGTTGTAGTTGAAATAAAATCTTGATTTGCAAGAGCTGGACTTCTATTATTGTAATCGAATTTATCCCAGTGTACTGTATATGTTAGAATGCATATGACCTTAAGTTCGAATATCATCTTCATGTGAACATAGAACATTGGAGTGTCTGTCAAACAACAAAGTTTATGAGTCTCTATTTCCAATGTCGACATTTACATGTAAATATGACTACTGAGAAGGACACTATGTCCTTAGGTTTATGGAGGCAAGGCACTTTATAGGCCTAAACGCATACACACACACACACACACACACTCACACACACACACATACACACACACACACACACACACACACACACACATATATATATATATATAACTCACTGGCACTATCAAACCCTTAAATTCAATGTGGCGCGCATATAACTCTTCATATATCCCTATCCTGAACTAATGTTTTCCAATCATTCCCTGCATAATCTACTTCCCTTAAATCATGGTTAATGTTATTTTTCTACCTCATTATTGGTCTACCAACTGGGAGTTTTCCTTCTGATTTTCCTACAAAAGCTTCCATGCACGTCTTTCATTCCCCATTCTGCCACATGTCCTGCCAATCGCAGTCAATGAGACTTAACTGTTCTCATTATATCTGGCTTCTTATAAAGACCATGTAGTTCACTGTTATAACATATCATTAGAATCACAAAATTATATGGATTAAGAACATCACATTAAACATTTAATTCAATTGACTATTTAATAAATAATAAGAATATACCATATTATCAACATTGTTACAAAAGACATGTGTGGCGAGTTAGTCATACATGTCCGGGAAAACCCCAATACATGAATAGCACAAAAGGTATTGTTGTAATACTAAACTATCTCGCCTGACTAAACAGGTAATAAGCAATGTTCATTCCCCCTTACGAAAATGTTGCACGTTAAAGACATAAAGATAACATCGTCTCTTGACACTGACGCAACAGTTTATAAATTTAAAACAAACTAAAACTTAGTTATCATTTAACATTATCAAAAAGCGATTGTAACCCATTCCCCTAAAAACGTTAATTAACACCTCTGACTAGTAATATACCAAGAAATAAAGATGACATGTGAAAGAAGCACACGTGTAAAATTACCAAATATCCATAGATATGTTGAATGAAGTTATATTTTAAGAATTCCCAAGGGCGTAAACCCACCACTCAAGGAACATACGATTAACGAATAACATTTACTGTAACATGTGTACTAAAATTGTGTAAAGTGGAGTGGGTGATTCCTAGGGCGTGGCCAACGCCTATTTAAACGAAAACGCCTAACAAAATTTCGTACACATTCTGCATCGAGCTGTTGAAGGAGCAACATGTAACGAAAAGCCGGACTGCTACGAAAACACCTGATCTTCAGTGACTTCTGAAACAAGGGAAGCGTAGTGCTTGTGATAGTGAAAAAAGTGTTGTCCAGTGTGCTGTTGGGTTTCAAACCCGCGACCCCATTAATTGTGGGCCCAAAGGTGGCCAAGCGTAAAGTGAAACCATCTCCAAGTATTATTAGTGCTTCGTTTTGGCTGTTTATTCATAATTATAGTGTCTGTGCAGTGCCCTATACGGTAGTAAGTCGTATAATTCACAAAACTAAGCCTTGCTACGGCAAGCACCATGTCGTAAAATCATGGTAATAGAGTTACTATCATGGAAATTGATGATGAGACCAATGAAAAAGAGAGCGAAATCTGGGAAGAGATACTCAAAGAATATGAGGACTTAATCGAGAGTATTCTCAAAATCATCCCCTTTTCTTGAACAAGCAGTTCATATACGGGGATTAATTATCACAATCATGCACTATTATGACACCTTCCAAAATTTCGCTCAATCCGAGATGGCTGAAGTATTTGCCTTGCACGCCAGGAACCAAATTGACGACATTAGGGTGGCCATTAATGATAAATAGTATTATCTTGAAATTATGCAAAACATACTGAACGACATACTTGCTGAAGTTCAAACTGACTGTATCAATGCAGGTAAATCCAAAAAGTAAAGCAAGTAGAAACTTATCCTAAATTGAAAGAAAAGAAAAAAGATTTTCCTAAATTAAAAGAAACGACTAAAGCCAACAAAAGAAAAAACAAAACAAATGAAAAAGATTCTAAAGTGGCAAGGCAAGCTCCAGCCAACGAGGAACTTCCAACAATTGCAATCTCAAATAGATTTGCAATACTTGCTAATTATGAAGGAGCAATTTCTACATCACCTGTTTTACCAAGGGAGAGACTATCTCAAGGTAAGGAAAACAAAGGTGACTTGCAACCCAAAGAAAAACCAACCGTAATCATTGAATCTCAAACAACACGCGTAATAAATGAGAAAAAGAACCTCCCTTCCAGGAATAAAACATCCTCACATTCAGTAAACAATACCAACACTAGTACACAAGTCGAGTCACCAGTACATGGGCCTTCTAGAGTCAGACTGAAAAACGAGAGGGAAGACCTCCAACCATTACTATCATTGGTCATAAAGACCTAGTCAAAATATATAGAACTCTCAAATCCAAATTAAAAGGCAACATAAAAGTAGTTAACACCAAAGAAGGCCTCAGGTACTATACCAGCTCCATGGAGCATTACACTGCAGTAAGAAAATATTTTGAATCAATTGGAAAGCAGTATTACACCTTCCAAATGAAAAATGATCTTCGACTAAGGGTAATGATGAAAATATTTCAAGCCCTACAGACCCCGCTCTGGACTGAAGCAATGCTTCCGTTGCCAGAGTTTAATTATACTTTTGGTGGATGTAATCTAGACCCACGGTGAGTTATAGGTGCCAAAGCACATAGCCATCATGAATACCCGGACAGAGCGACAGTCCGCTCTGACCCGAGTAAACTTTTATGTGCTAGCTGTGGTGAAACAGGACATTCGGCATCGTATAGAAAATACAACCCCTCAGGGGTCCTCATCTAGGGGATATGTGGATGGCGACCACAAGGTGCCCAAGCTGAGCAAAACATTTCTTCCACTTACTTGTGTTTTGCACTCTTTTAACTTTACTATCTAACCTCTCTTTATTTAACTCTTGTTTTGTTTCGACCCCGACGCTATTAGGGCATCCGAGGGCTAGGGAGTCTTTCCTTTCTTCCATTTCTTCTTTCCTTTATTTTCTTTTCTTCTCCAGAAAAGCCTGACCAGAGGCTATAAGATAGCAGCCCCATCACTGGTCTTG
The DNA here is from genome assembly GCA_030220185.1 of Diploptera punctata. Classification (NCBI taxonomy): domain Eukaryota; kingdom Metazoa; phylum Arthropoda; class Insecta; order Blattodea; family Blaberidae; genus Diploptera; species Diploptera punctata. The sequence continues at coordinate 268,432 of JASPKZ010004180.1, read as the reverse complement.
CCTTCCTTTGGCCAGCAACCAATCGAAGGGACTATTATTATGCTTTCAAGTCTTATACGAGAATTTCCCGGAACGCAGGAGGGAAAATTTTCTATAGGATCGTAACAGGCCTTGGCCTAATACTTGGAAGGAAGAAGAAGAAGATAGAAAATACAAGCAATACGAGGCAGCACAAGAAGCCTACCTGAAAAACAGTGAGGCTAACCAAAAAAAGACTACTACAGGGCGTACTTTCACGCCCAAAAAAATTAACCCAACCATATCGTACAGTGCTGCAATAAACTCTGGCAACACATAAGCCCCAAAATCTAAAATTCAAGAACGCATTGCTTGCAGTCCAGGACCCTCCCAATATGCAAAGCTTGGTAACAATAATGACGCCCATGTTGAGCAAAATAAAAATGCCACGGAACGCCGTATGTTCCTCACACAAATTATGTCCATATGGTTCAGCGATGGCTAGACACGCTCGGGGACAATTTCTCAATCTCATGGCATTTAATACCAATGGCGTTACCTCGCAGATCCATGAATTGGAAATTTTACTCCAAACACAAGACATAGACATTCTCTTAATCAGCGAAAAGCATCTGAAACCAAAGGATAAGTTCCAACTCGCTGATTATTACACTTACCGCACAGACCGCCTTAATGCTCCCCTTGGTGGCACTGCAGTCTGAATCCGAAAATCAATAGCTTATAGACACATTTCAGTGCCAGGGTTTCATTTCATCGAAACCACTGGCATTCTCCTACCGATTTCCCAACATATGGACATTTTCATAGCTTCAATCTACAAATCACCAGCTAAACCTCTTACTCGACATGACATAAGCATACTAACTTCATTTTCACCTCGGTTACTACTGGCAGGTGATTTCAATGCAAAGCACCCGCATGGAACTGTCGAGTACTCAATGCTTAAGGTATGGTTTTACACGCCTTCTGTAACAACCGTAACATCGAAATTTCTGCACAAAGGGAACACGCCTTCTTCCGCAATACTTAACAAGGCTTATGCTCTGATATTTTCGATATAACTCTAACAAAAAAAAACATCAACATATCCCCACACATTGAAACACTACCTAGTGAGCTTAACTCAGATTACGTTTCCATAATATTCAAGCTCACCTCTTCATTTTTACTTCAGCCTCCATTCCAAATTCAGACAACACAAACAGACTGGAATTATTATTCAAGACTCCTATCGCAGTGGATTGACCCTCGATTAAGAGTCAATTCCACTGAAGAACTTGAGACTTATATTAATAACTTCCAGGCCACAATTCAGACAGCATTAAACATAACAACAACCAGACACAGCACTACATAACGTCACACACAAACAGATCAGACACTACTAAACTATTTAGAGCATAAGCGAAAAAACTCTCAGACAGTACAGACTCTATGGAGCTCCACAAATGAAACAGGAGTATAATTACCACGCACGTTTGGTTAAAGAACAACTACGAAAACAAAAAATTGAGAAATGAGAAAACTCCACAACAAGCTTTAACATACAGAAAACCCTGCCTTGGGAAATCATTAAAAGAATAAAATCTAATCGCGAACCTTCCAAACCGACTGCCTTTCAGAACAATGGAGCTTGGGCTTATCATCCTTATGATCAAGCACAAGTTCTCGCGGAAAATCTCGCATACCGTTTCCAACCACACGAGCTAACGACACCAGTTCATGAAGCTGAAGTCAACGGTGCAGTGAAAGTTGACCCATAAACTGAATCGACGATAATAAAAGAGGCCTCAAAACATTAGAATGCCTGGAGAGTTGTAAAGTAAAGCTCTAAAATCAAATTGCTTTCGTTAATTGTTGAATCAGTTGTAGCCAGTATTCAAGCATAAATATTTGCTGTTTTTACAACTATATTTTAAATCATGAAGAAATAAGAAGTGCAGTATTTAGAATAAAAGAATGTGCAATGGATTAAATGCTAAAATTCACAATATATTTTCAGAATTTTTTTTCACGGGAAAAAAGTAGTTTTTTACATTGTGAAAACAATTGCTCGACATCACAAAACGTGAATTCTGAATAATTAAGCATATGGATGTGTGCGTTAAATTAAGCGTCTCATATAATATGTAAAAATATATAATTATCTTTGGAAAATTCTTATTATTGTATTGTATTGTATTGTATTGTAAGCCCATGTTTTCCCTTTACAGAGATTTAGGCGCTCTTCCCCTACAGGTAGAATTTGAACCATACTAATTTAGTTACACTTGTTTTCGTATAGATGTAATTTTGAGTGGTCCATGGTCAGCGTTCCGCCTCATACTGACATCTAGGAAACCAAGGTAGTACTAGGACGCGAAAATTCGGTAAATTTTGCTTAGAGGCCTTTTCATTCAGGCTTAAGGGATTTTTACGAGCCTGAAAATCTTCAGACTCGGGACCCACGGCTTAAAGTCCCTCCCGGAGGACTTGCTCCTTGGATTTTTCCGTCCTAAAAAATACATCGACCCCGGCCGGGTTTGAACCCGCGACCCTCGGGACCAGAGGCAAGGAGCATAATCACTAGTCCACCGCGGCCGATTTAATTTTTTTTTGTTATCCTTTGTTATTTATAATTGGTTCATACCTTGTCTACTTTAATTTAAATTAGATTATATTTTGTGAGTTATTTAAATCCACTCTTACATTAAAGTAATTATCTCAAGACGAGTTCAAACTTGTCTAATGACGTCATAATTGTATTATATTCTACAGCGAAAATTGCTATTGCCTTATCTTTTGTTATAAATGTATTGTTATTTGTCAGTGGCATCTTTGGTCATGTTAGAGATATTGTTCAATATTGACTATTGGAAATTTGTGCAAATCATTCTAGAAGCTTCTTAATTACTCTATGCTGAGTGTCCGTGATTTGGCGGGTACGCTCCGCACTTGCGATTCTGCAGCCATGCTGAATGGTCGTGGTGCAGGTCCCTGTCCGCCGGGAATCGGTGTAACAAAATTAGTCTTTTAAATTTATAAGCCGTGCAACTAAAAGTTTATAATTTATTTAATATATATACAGAGTGTTGCAAAAAACACCGACAACGGAGGATAGGTGGTATATTGAGATATGTTGATAATTTTTAATAAGGTACCAATATCCGGAAATGATGCCTTTTCACACGATGACTAGTTAATTATGTCTCATGAGTTCCGTTAGTTGGATTTCAAGACTCAATACTTGACAATAATGTCACATTCACATCACGTTTCAAAATATCTAACTCCCATCTCATTGCAGAATATACATCAGCGGTGTAGTGATTGGCGCACACGTTCAAATTCGCCTCGCCCCGTTTGAATTATTTCTGCAACAGCGTGGATTCGGGCTATAAGATCCATACGTGAATCTACTGGAGTCTGATAAACAGACTGTTTCTTGTCGCCCCATAAAATGTATTCGAGAGGGTTCAGATCGCATAATCCCGGAGGCCATTGGACTGTCCCCCTCGACATGGATACTTGGTATCCAAATGCCTCGTCACATTGGCATCGAAGTGAACTGGAGCTCTGTCACGTAGCAGCCACCTTCCGTTGCGAAGCCTCGTATCGCAGATTTCGTACCCGTGAGGTGTTGTCAAGTAATGAGTCTTCAAATACATCGAACTGATCATGAGACATCATTTAACTAGTCATAGTGTGAAAACGCATCATTTCCGGACATGGGTACCTTATTGAAAATTATCAACACGTCTCAATATACTATCTCGCCTCCGTTGTCGGTGTTTTTTTGCAACACCTTGTATATACAAGGGTCATTTCATAAGTTATGACAGCTATTTTTTTATCAATCAATAATTCTGCAGGAAACAAAAATCAGTATGCACAATTGGAAGTCACTGGAATGTTCTTCGCAATTCTAGTACTACATTGGGATCCGGGTAAAAGGGGCTATGGGTAAGGGACACTGACAGATGCGTAAATAGAGATAATTATTTTATTCGTGTTACATATTCACAAGAAAGTAATAATGCTATTATTCAGAGCTAGTAACCTTCAAAATAATCCTCCAAGGCTTCCACACATCTTTCCCAACCCAGTTTGCAAACAGGCAGGACGTTTTAATGGCAAACCGACGAGAGATGGCGCATATAGACGCATCAAACACAGCAGATGGTATTCAGCGCATTCCTCATCGTTGGGGGATATACAAGACTATTAACCCGGCCCAACGCTTATAGGGGGCAAATGCTTGTAACTCTACGCAGTTGGGTAACTCTTGACAGGCGCGTTCTCGTCACGGCGGTGAACACTATTTACTAATGACAAAGTCCTGTTAAGAACCCAGTCTCTCGGGGTATATCGAGAGCCCCTGCCTAGGGATACGGGTGAAGATTTAACGGATAGTACAACTACGCGGAAGAGGCACCTATTCTTCAAGGGACAAATATGAAGACCCATGTCCGGGGTAACAAGGATAAAATCCTCTGCAAAACGGAAGAGGTACCCCTTCTGTTGGGGTTAATACAAGAGACGGTTCGATATCAAGTCTTAGAAGGCAGCCCAATCAGATATCTTACCCTGCGAGATGCCAGTAACGTCTCGAGGGGACATCAATATATACTTTCAAGTCTCATGGTAGAAAATTTCGGCAGATTCAACCGTTGACATGTACTCTCTTAATCACACAATGGATGGAGGGCATCCCACAATGACTGATCAGATCAATGTCAGGACCTCCTCTGAAACAACACAACATTAAAACGAAATACGCCATTCACACACATTCACACTAAACATGACGAATGTGATAATGGCGATTATGATGGCCAGATGAAGTTCGGGGACAGTTTGGACCTTAAAATGTCCAGACATTTTCCTTACAGGTGAGGAAATAACAAAAACAAATCGCCCAAAAAACTTGTCTCGACCGGGATCGGGTCCAGCCCGCTGAATAAGAGTCGGCAACGCTACTCCGAGACCATAGCGTATAGTGTGATATTTGACGATTCTAGGGGGATTAAATTCTTGGCTCGATAATTTTACCATTTGTCAGTCTTCATTGTTTCCTTTGTCACTTGTAACATTATTTAGATAACCCTCTTGGCAATTCTAATTATTCCCACTAATATTTTCCATAAAAAAACAATTTTTTGTTATGCATTATTTTATTCCCAATACTTTACAAAATTAATGAACACAAATGATTTTATATTTCTTACAAAACATTCAATTTATTATTTTGAATGATATATCACTCATTAATATTATAAAATAAAAATATATTGAATTTCTTTAAAAAAACAGATATTTTTAATTCATCGCTATTTTACAAATGAAAAAATCACATGTGTATATTATATTTTTATATTATATATTTTTAATATGAACATTTCACTTATTATACAGAACAAATGGTATTTTATTTCAAACACAAAACATAATATTATTATGAATGATTTTTTTATCATTTTTCAAATTAAAAATTCTTAAATATTATTCTGTTTTTTTTTTACAAAATCCATAATTTTTTATCATTTTACAAATAAAATACAAATGATTCCATATTTCTAAGAACATGTACATTTATTAAGTTTTTTTAATTTAATTATTTTAAAAATAGGTATTTTATATATCAGAAAGTATATTATGATTTCTATATTGTCATTATTCTATAAATTTATAAAAATACAATTAATTTCCATTTTTTAAAAAATCTTATGATTTTTATACTCATTATTTTTACATACAAAGAAAAAGGGCAGATAGTAATGTTTCACACAAATATTAATCTGCATAATCTGGGTCCCTTTTATCGGAATATGTTGCCTCTGTATCTAAAGTAGGTGCTGAGAGCAATGAGAGAATTTCCTGTGTAATTATACCATGTTTTCTTTTAGGATTTTGCCTCGAGTTGGCCAAGAAAGGATCAGAAGATATCAAAAGTCTGTGGAAATATCGGTTTTTGTGTCGACCCTCGAAATTTTTCTTGTGAAATGTTCCCCATATATTTTACTATCTTTGTTTCTTACTTCTTGTGCTTCTTCCGAAAGTTGACCAATCTGAAGAATACAAGAGGCAATAACAAGCTTGCCGTGGCATAAAATGTTGTGAACACTGCTTGGCAAAAAAAACCAACTGTATTCTTTCAAATACAGATTTCTAGTTTCATCAGCATACTTTCCAAAAGCATCAGCGTTTATGGAATAAACCACAACTCAGTGTATCTAATATGAAATGAAAACGGCGAATTAGCTCAAAATTGACACCTGTTTTTGGGCAATATTTTCGGTGTTTCTGAAAAATCGACATGCAGTGTTTCTATTATTCGTATTTCCTGCTTGTTGTGTTGACATATCCACCAGTAGGGCTGTCTCATTCTTGAATATGTTCTGAATGTACTTCTTCCTATTCTCAACTTTAGTATTTATATATTGATGAGAGATGTCGGACGCCCTCGAAAGAGATAGTCTTAGATCTATTAGTGAACAGGCAACTAATGCCTAAACCAGGAAGTGAAAAAGAAGAAGATATTGGTGAGTTGAAAGACTGGCATCTATCATCATCGCTCGGGCTCGATCAGTTGATAAACTCTTCGGTTTATCTAAAAACAGCCGTCGACTCTTTTTTCATTCTGGTGCCTCGTGAAGGTGATGCAAGGGATAATTCTTTGACTATTAGAAGCAGGGTCTTTTCTTTCCCTTATCACATAACTTCATTTCAGCAGCAGTAGATATTTCTTCTAGGCTTGTTGACCGAACGAATTCTCTAAGCTTCCGCCTTTTCGTCTTTTCACAACATTCTTCTAATGATTTTGATGGCCTACCAGAACTAGAAGGCGGTTGATCTGTAGAAGTAGAAGGCAGAGATTGACAATCGGTCACGGGAAAATTAATATTTTATTGTAGCCAGTCTGAATAATTTTCCAGGAATCTGCCATGATGACGATAACATTTATTCCATCTTACTTCAATTTGCTGACACACGCTTCTCATGTAGGCTTTTAAATTCTTTATTACGACATCAGAGACTGTCACATGCTTAATTTGTTTAAATACAAATTCATACACTGCATCATAACGTTCCCTTTTATTATTTCCGGACCAAACTTCGAAAATTGCGCGCCGGTAAGTAAGGGGAACCATTGTCAAACAAAGAAGAATAAGTTAAAGAAACGCAGATGAACGCAATTTTTCTCTTCTGTTTCCAACAGAAGGGATGTCAATAAATGAAAAAAATGCAATTAGAAAGCCATATACGTCCATATAAGAAAGTTCTAGTCTAAAATATCTGGAAAATGAACTTAAAATGGAACACAGTTAAAAGTCTTCTTTGTATTAACATTCTTGTAAATCCAAACAGATGGAACCTATCTTACGTAACTTACAGAACCCTAAACTGAACATAAACATCACAAAACCACGTAAACCGACTTTATTCTCTACACAAAACAGCTCGACTGATCAACCTACTCAATAAGACAGATTACAGCATCTGCGCATGACTGTTGTGTTTAGACCTTATTTGTGTCCCTGCGCATGCCTAGGAACAAAATAATTACACGTATATGCTAACAGGTTTGTTTGCATGTACATTACAAAATATCACTTTTATTAATTAACCTTGGAATTTTGAATTAAATCCCCCTATTTAATACACAAGTGATCTTCTTGGTGATATAATATTAAAATATATATGTAGTCAATATGCCCATTTCACCAATTAATGTTTTAAAATGGTCAACAAGTTTCTACAGCCAAGCTGTCATTCTCAAGACCAGATATTGACTGAAGACAGAATTGATATTATCAATTCTGTCAATATCTGGTCTTGAGAATGACAGCTTGGCTGTAGAAACTTGTTGACCATTTTAAAACATTAATTGGTGAAATGGGCATATTGACTACATATATATTTTAAATCCCCCTAGATTGTTAAAATAGCACCCTGTGCAGCGGTGGACACAATGTTCATGAAATGTTATAAAATGCTTCTTAATATTATAATGCATTACTTTGAATGAGTATTGATAGAAACAATGTTCATCACTCAAAGTGTTCTCGTAGACTCTGAGCGCCATATTCCCGTCAAATCCATCAATTACATCGCTCATAAATTAGCCTTTCTATTACCAGCAGCGAATTCATTTTTAAGCTGATGTATCAGCAAGTGTGGCATGTTCGCGTGCTATTCATTACATTCCAGTGACTTTGATATGAATCTAGTTTCAGTACATCAATCAAGAAGTGCTAAAAGCACCCGAACACAGGAACCGTTATAAAGAACTCATGAATAATTATGATTAGATTTAAAATAAGTGATTACCTTGAAATCATTACTTAAACAATATCATCTGTCGTACACTCTATGCACACGGCAAGCACCTTGTTGTGCTCTAGTTGCAAAACCAGCTACAAGTTCTGATTTCTATGACTTTATGATTATTATGTTCTTATACTAAGTATATACAGAGTGATTTACAATTCCATCACATACGAGAGATTTCAGTGGGGATTTGATACATTTTTGATAAGCGATTTTTGTGGGAAATTCTGGCCAGATTTTCTTTAAATTTACCTTATACTTGACAAAACACCGAATTAAAAATATTAAGTAGAAAATCCGGAGGAACCGCACTTTAAGGTCCCAAGAACTTTTAAAGTCCTACAGAATAGTAGTACGCATACCTAAAAAATCATGTAGTTCCGTCGTATTTGAGAGATTAGACGAAAGTAACCATAACCCTTAAATTGGCAAAACACTAATTTGTCGTCCAAAATCAATATCCCTCTAAGATGGCATAAAACACAAAGAAAGAGAAATTCTCCTGAGAAATGCTTTAAATTACATCTATTAACCTTCTGGCGGCACTATGGCCCTGGGGTCGACTCAGTCTCTAACAGAAATGAGTACCAGATGCTTGTTCTGGGGGTAAAGGCGGCCGTCACGCAGGGCTGACAACCCGGCTGACATCAAGTGCCGATTGTCCAGAAAAAGTAGGAGCCTTAACCTCCTACTACCCCAAGGGCCTCCTGAGGCCTGTAGTGGGATTATTTTACTTTACTTACATGAGCCCAGAATTGGAAACTTTTATCAAATTCGAATGAATACTCACCTCCGACAGTATGCGGTAAGCACCTACATTAATCAGGAATGGGAAACATTGAAAGAAATGTTACTAAAGACAGCAACAGAGGCTCTTGGTACAAGAACAAAGAGATAAAATAGAAGAGGTTTAGTTATTTGGAATGATAATATTGCAGATAAAATTAAATGTAATAAGGAAGCTTATATGAAATCCTTAAATAACAGGTCAGACGAAAACTTAATGAATTATATAAAAGCCTATCAGCAGCTGCCAAACGAGAAATTCGCAAGTTCCAACGCCAAACATGGGGACATTTATTAGCAATAATATAGAATATCATGTCCATGGCCAACAAGTCATATTATATACAATTTTAAAAGAACTAAATAAATCTGTTAATGATAACGTAAACATAAAACTCATCCTAATGACTCAATGGTTAATTACTATGAGCAGCTTTGGACCGCCACAACTATTAATACACAACATACCTTCAGTAATTATAATGTAGATCTTATCACCTTGGATGAGTAGAACTCCGCGTTATACAAATGCAAACTACAGAAGACACCAAGATCAGATCATATCAACACAGAATTATTAAACAAATTTTTAGATCTTATTATCATATGCTAGAAGACTGGCTGTGCAGCAGATGAATGGAATAACTCGTTAGTTGTACCTATTCATAAAATAGGAAACAAAAATGGTATTAATAATTATAGAGGAAATTTGTCTGCTAAATGCTGCCTATAAAATTAATGCAAAAATAATTAACAACAGATTAAATACAATTTCTGATGCAGTTATCCTAGAAGAACAAAATGGTTTCAGACCCAACAGATCCTGTATAGATAGTGTCTTTACGTTAGCACAAATCAGAGAAAAACATCGGGAATTTAATATACCAGCTTTTATGATATTAATTGATTATCATAAAGCCTTCGACACAGTAAACAGAATAAAAATTATGGGATATCTTACGTAATGCAGGAATACCCATACATTTAATTCAAGCTATTCAAAGCAAGTATCATAACACACGAATTCGAATAAAGATAAACAATCAAGTCAGCAATTCGGATTGACTAATAACCCAAGATGTAAAACAAGGCTGTCCATTTTCCCCTCTTCTATTTAATTTATATATATATAGAATGAAATCATAAAATTATGACAAAACCAGTTAAAATCACACTTTATGATTGATGGTCAACCCCTCAACACAGACCGGACTGAATTTAAATACCTCCGTGCCGGCGGAATTTTAAAGGGACAAACACAAAAATGTATAAATTTAATTACTCCTATATTTTTTTTATTTTCTCTCCGATCTAATCAACACACAATTTATAATGTAATTATAATAAAAAAGAAGAACTTACGTAAGTTATTTGTTCCGGATACAAGTTTTCAATATCCTGAAGTTTTACAAATGTGTTCATTACACAGAGATGTTTAACACAATCACTAGGTCCTAAATATAATATTAGTCTGTTTGCACTTGAGACATACATTTTAACAACTGTCTATTGGTACACATTACTCTAAATAACACGCCTTTGCGTGGAACACTTCAAAACACTCGCGGAGACACTTTCGGTAGTATATGGTGATGTACTTTTGTGCAGCCCTTCCTGTTTTATGCTTAGACGTGTCAGAACATACCTTACATGTTCTCTGTGCACATCATTTTCCTTTTCTTTTTTTTTCTCTCTGTGGCAGGGTACTCTGTGTGGAAAATGATCCTCTCCTGCTGTTGGTCTTTGATGCTCTAGGACTATTTCAGGACCTGCATCAGTAATCAACACTATGAAATTCATATTAAAGCATCGTTGAGGTTATGTAATACGATGTTAATTATAAAATTTTACCTGGTAAGTCAGTCGTCCTCAATTAAATAATTATTAAACTTGGAAAAACTTGAAGAAGTTTAATAATTTAGTTGAGGACGACTGACTTACCAGGTAAAAATTTTATAATTAACATCTTACTGCATCAGTAATTAGGCCTTCTGCAACTCTTTCCATGAAAACTTGAAGTTGTAATTTGCGCGAAATTGTTTTTTGTGCAGAATGTGAGCCATTGACAAGGTTGGGTCAAATAAGTGAAAAAAAAGTTATTTCCACCACTTTACTGATTTTTTCTGGAAACTGTAGTATGGCATCAGTTGATCAGATTTGTCAATACAAATTTTGTATTTATTATAATCTATGGCAGATTTAGGTTTTATTTTCTGGTACGCTCCTCTAGATGTAGATTCCACTAGTGTGTCATCATGCGCTGTAGATAACATGTTTACATTGCGCACATCCCTCCATTTTACTGCCAGCAAGTGATTTCTCTATGCAACTAGTTTTTGACCTTTCTTCACTTGAGCTGAAAAATGTTCTCTGGGCATCTCCTACCGGTTTGGCATTACTGTGCCTACAGCTTTTATTCCACTAGACCACAAATGATCGAAAAGTGTTGGGCTGCTGAAAAATCTATCCATGTACACTGTGTGCCATTTATTTTTCACTGGTGAACAGAGTCTGTCTACAACATTGAAAGCTGAATTGTAGTCTGCTTGTGTTTCATGGGCTCAGGCATACATTTCTAAATTACATACAAAACCATTAGTGGATTCGCACAATTCATACTGACTTATTCCGTATTTGTGTGGTTTCCATTTTACGTAAACACGAAAGAATACTCTTCGTTGGAGAGCACATATTGCCTCGTCCACGGTAAGATTTCCGTCAAGGGTGTAACTTTGTTGAAATTTTGTTGTTAGGGAACTCAACAGTGGTTGGACTTTATACATAATGCCGTAACCAGGTTGACTTCTGGGAATACATAATTCATTGTCGTTCAGGTGAAACATGGCTAGAATTGACAAAAAACTGTCATGAGACATTCCTACTGAGCGAGCATAATCAGTACATTAAATAAGTGAAGTACTCCAGTAGTCCCGTATTGCTGATTTCTTTACTAATGACATATGCATTATTATGGCTAGAGATATTTTAATTTCGGCTATTGATACGTCTTTCCACTGCGAGTGAATGGATTTTAGCTTTAATGGACTACTTTGAATTATTTCCTGAATTTGTTGCCGTGCATATCTATTTGTTTCTATTTGAAGTTTTGTGAATAGAGCATTGAAAAAAAAAATTGAAAAATTTCTAATGGAGTACTATTTTCCAAAATGTGTAAATATGAATTTAGTCCCTGTGTTCCAGAAAGTTGTGGTTTATTATTAGCAATTGGCTCGGTTTTTCATCCTAAATCTTTGTCACTCATTACATTTTGACGTTTTCTTTTTTGCCCTTTACTTTGGGTATGTGCCATAGGAGTACTTTCAGGTAATATATTATCCTGTTCTTTATCTGATGATATATCATCAAGTTCGTAACCATCAGAATTAGAATCGTTTACGAGTTCACTTATTTCTTCGTCAGTTAGCGGTTTCGAACGCGGCCGAGTAAAACAGCTTGTGTTTGGTCCGGCTTTTTCCATCTCGTACTGAAAATATTCTCAACGCTACTGACTGGGACATAATCAGAATCAGACATTCCATACCATGTTTGTTGTGATTAGGTTTCATATATATTTCAATGGGGAACACCGGAGGTCATCGTTAATGCGTATCTCATGTACAAATATAGGCTGATTTGTAAGTGGAAGGTTTTCTTCCAGAGGGCAGTAAACATTATTGAAGTGAAATAGAGATATCTCACATATAACCAAACATATCACAAGACTTAAGCTGTCAAACACTGCAAGGATATTGTCGATAATGCAGCTAGTTTCAAAACAAAAAAAATCGTGAATGAAGCTGTGCACGGCAAGGTATTAATACTATGGCCGGCTTCTTGGCGATTTAAATGTCATGGTATAGTTACGATGCGCGGATTCAAAGTGTTAATGTATGCAGATGATCAAGTAATGTTGCCTACTTCTGAAGATTGCCTACAGAGAGCTGTATATAGATTGTCAAATATAACCCAAGATTATAATTTACAAATTTCTGTGAGCAGGCGAAAAACTATGGCATTTCAAGGGAACATACCGATACGAACTATTTTTTATTAACAATATAATAGAACAAGTTAATAACTTTACTTATCTTGGCTGCAACCTTTCCTATGACACATGCAAAGACAGACATAAAATTGATCAAATTCCAAAAACTTATAGGAAGAATAAAAAAACTTGTCTCCGAAAAGTACGCCCAGATACAATTCTAAAATTTTATAAAATAATGGCTCTTCCTACTCTACTTTATGGCTCTGAAACCTGGACTCTTACTACAGGCAAATTAAATAGGATAGTAGCTGCAGAAATGAAGTTATTAAGACCTTTAGCGGGTTATACGCTTTATGACCACATGCGTAATGAAGATATCCGCAAAGCTCTCAATACACCAGCAATAAATAAACTCGTCAAAAATAATTGGCATGAACACTTCCTTAGAATGCCAAACAATAGAATACCTCTGAAGCTAATCAACTACAGACCCACAGGACGAAGAGGTCCAGGAAGACCTAAGAAGCGATGGAGGGATCAATTTCTATCCTGAAGCGTAACAGACTAATGGCCTAATCCTTTACTGTAATTGATGACTAATTTGTCGTGTCAGTTATTTAATGTGTCGCTTCGCACTGGAAACGAAATCATGCATACCTTTTATTATTACGTTTATTGTGTAAATCAACATGCATTTATGTAATTTCTATTCGTTCGTTTCCTTCTGTTTTATTAAAAATTATTAAATAAATTAAACCAATTGGTTGTGCTAAGGGGGGGGTAGAGCATTTGTGCTGGGGGGGGGGTAGAGAAAGAACCCTTAAATCACGGTCTGCTAACCATTTGTGGGTAAGTAAACCACACTACTGCTACCATTTACGACGTTAGAAAAGCAAACCACGCTCAGCGTAACACTTGTCCGGGATCGAGTTTTGTTAATGCTGTATTTATTAATGTGATCGTGATATTCAAAGATGTTATCGGTAAGAAAGCAGCCTGCCTCGGGCCCATGAAAGGCAGCTATTAATTCATCTTTCTTTCCCTGATGAACATACATACAAATATAGATTCTGATTACTAAATGCATACAGTGAGTGATTTTGTTACAGGATAGTGAGCAACTACTATACTTGAATAATAACAAAGGGGCGTTGTATAAAAAATAAGCTTTTAATATAAACAAGTTGGATTTTAAAATAAATAATAAATTAATAACAAAAGATGATTCTTGATCAATCAATCAAGCATAGCTTGTAGAAATAACTAAACAAATAACGTACCAGACATAATGCCACACTCACACAAATGTCCAAGCTTTTAGGAATCACTTCTTCCGTACATAGCTGGACTAACTCAAAATCGACCTCTTCTCGGTCTCAATCAACTTGTCTATATATAGACCACCATATTAACTTCCCAGCTGCATGGTGAGTTAAAATTGGATTCCACTTTTGAATCCGCTTTTAAGTAACTAAACGCCACTTGCTAGGCTGATCGAATGATGATGTTCGGTAAGAGTACAATGCATATAAAGGTTCGCAAGTAGAGGGGATATGCGCTGTAGAGATGCGCGGCAGAAAGGATGAAAAGGGAAGGGGTAGCGACACGGAAAAGAGGACATTGGCATATTTCATAAATGTTCTGTAGTAGGGAGGAGAACAAAGATACCATACTGAACCGCAGAAAGGCAATTTTGGGTTCACGAAATCATGCATACCTTTTATTATTACGTTTATTGTGTAAATCAACATGCATTTATGTAATTTCTATTCGTTCGTTTCCTTCTGTTTTATTAAAAATTATTAAATAAATTAAACCAATTGTTGTATCCCATAGGAAACTACCAAGTTAAGGATTAATGAGCTAGGTTACTTCAGTGATCGTTTTGTAATGTATTGTTCTATGAATTTTCGTGTATTGATATTTCCAAGATATATCCTCACTAGGAGTGAATATTATCAGGTAGTTAGTATGTTGGAATGTCAATGAGTTTCTTAAAAGTTTTTTTAGAGTTTCTTGAGAGGTCATAATAATACATCGATTTTAACAGATGAAAATATCATTAAAAAATCTGCGTGTTTTATTTTTTGACTTACTTATTGGGATATCGGCGTCCATTCTTGTATACGGATGTTCGACCTTGATGCATTTATTCTACTTACTAAAATTTAACATTGAGTGCTATAAAAGTATACCACTCCAATACAGTAATACAAACTTTAGATTTCCTTGCAGAATGAGATTTTTATTTATATACTAAAAGGCTTGTCTCCATTGTATCTTTACTTTGTCGTGGTGGAGTGACTTGCGTGCTTAAATGACTCCGAGATCTATTCCAGCGGCAGGATTGCTGTCGAAAGGGTTATCCATGCCAGACAGATCGAAGGCGATAAGGCAGACGAAAAAGTACCTTGGTCGAAAGAGTAACGGTCTTTCCCCGTAATATACAACCGTCAAGAAACGCGCACGCAGGTTCCACTGGAGTAAAATTTTCCGGAGGTAAAATAGTCCCCCATTCTGTTCTCCAGGCGGGGACTACTCCAGAGAATACATGCCAAAGGCTCAAACACATGAACATGTTCCTAGGAAAATGGAACGTTAGGACGTTATTTGGTAGTAGAACACTAGAAATACGCAGGAATTAGATAAGTCACCCTTGGGTATAGTCGCCTTAACTAACTAACTAACTCACTGGCACTATCGAACCCGTAGGTTTATGGCCGCGCGATGCAGGATCTCTTTCATATTGCTGGCGGAAATTTCGCTGAACAGTTACTGGTGATTTACCAGACTCAGCACACCACCATACATATTGGGCCTTATCCTGTGGTGTCGTCATTATCGTTTAAATCACAATCTGCAACAAATGTAAACAAACCTTGAGAGATGTAGAACACGTTGCAAAAAAAACATATATCTCTATCTCAAATAATTTACGAGCTAAGTTACATAGTTTTGCTAGCAGGATTTTGTGGACACCCTGTATTTCAAAACAAGCACTTAAATATGGAAGTGAAGTTTGGGTCCTGAATCAGAGAGATGAAAAGAAATTGGAAGCAGTACATATGAGATTTTTGAGACCACTTCTTGGATTCACAAGGTTAGAACATCAAAGAAATATTGATATAAGAAAAAATTGAAAGCCGAAAATATATTAAATGATATAACAAAATATCGACAAAATCGGAAACAACATTTTTTTGAGAATAGAAAGGGCAATATTACCCAAACTATCTCTACAATATCATCCAAACGGAAAGAGAGATTTGGGAAGGCCAAGACGTAGATGGATTCATCAAGATCACTTTCAGTATACTACAGGTGGCAGATCCTACTAAACTGTTCATCGTGATGATGATGATGATGATATAAAAATGTTACTCGCCCAGTTAAATTATATGGATGCGAAACATGGACTCTCACTTTAAGGGAGGAGAAAAGTTTACGAGTATTTGAGAATAAAGTTCTTAGGAAAATTTTAGGTCCAAAGACAGATGAACAAACAGGCGAATGGAGAAGATCACATAATAGTGAACTACATAATATTTATAGGAAACCAGATATAATAAGAACAGTCAAGTCTCGTACACTGCGATGGGCAGGACATGTTGTACGAATGGGAAATAATAGAGGGGCACGGAAAATTATTGTAGGAAAACCAGAGGGAAAAACCCTACTTCATAAAACAAGAATAAGGTGGGGGAATAACATTAACCATGATTTAAGGTAAGTAGATTATATAGGGGATGATTTGAAAATATTAGATCAGAATAAGGATGTATGGAGAACTTAATCCTGCGGCCATGAACCAACAGGTTCTATAGTGCCAGTGAATTATTAAGTTACATATGCCAATTATTTAAGGAATTGCAGAATAAGTCTTTTTTTTTAATATTACAAATACAGTTTCCATATTTTAGGGAAAATAAAATAATATTTAGGTCTTTCAGATTTACGGTATTCCAACGCAGTTTTGATCTCCACCATCTTGAGTCTAAAACGAAGAAACGAGCACGTTATTCATGAGGTTTGTGAATAGCGTACCATCACATACATCACGTGTGGTCAGGATGCAGGGAAGACGGGCTACACAATGGTTCTCAGAACTCTGAGGCCACTTACATTATTTAGTGCTTCTCCTTCATTGCCTCACTACGGAATCGCATTGAGGAATAAAAGACGGGTAAAAATGTCCTCAATATAAAGAAAAGTGAATGAATCGACCGCCCAAGCATAAAATAGTCTGCTCTTTGTGAAAATCTAATACATAAGGTGACCAACAATACAGCGAACAAATCACATACTCTTTAAGATAGATATTAAATAATAAATATGGGGCGGATTCTGTACGATCCAGAAATACACAAACACATATGTAACCTCTTTATTTCAGGTGATTTGAACTGTGAGAATCTAAAACATATTATGGCAATTTTGATATTCTCGAAAAATAAGGCTTTAGAAAGAAAAAGTATCATAAAAAGCTCATTTTAATAACAAATAATGTTATCACTCATCCATAACATGTTGTTACGATTAAATTTAAATTTGTGTAATAACAGCTCTACAATTTTTTTTTTTTCTTTTTGCCCTGGATATCTACGAATTTCTACGTTTTCAAATGCACAGTTTACGAAAATATTCATGAAAGTCCTGAATGTGCTCTAAAAAATTATAGAAGAAAATCGTATAAAAGGCGTTTCACTGAAGTATAACATAGATTTTCAACATTTTTATTTCTTTTTACATCGGTGTATACTAATGTTTTAAAAAAATAATTGGCATTATAAATATATCTGTTATTTTTTTTTCATACATTCCGATTTTTGTAGTGTAAAATGAAAATAAAGATTAAAAAAAACAGAGCAAATCTTTCCAAAACCATTGATAGTTTCATGAATTGTGAGCATAAATATATCTGAAATTAATCTGATATCAAGGGCAACAAAACCACTGTTGACTAGTGTAATTAATATATTCGATCAACAAATGCGACTTTGGCCATCCTAATCTACAGTAAAATATATAAAATTTAAATTGTCTCTTCTAAAAGAAATAAACATTTAAGTAATATATTAGTAGTTGCAGAGGATTCTAGGAAGCACAGTTAGAGTATTATTTTATACAAATATACGACAACGACATGTATAGACAGAAGTACGATAAATTCAATTCACTAGACTAACCCACATTCATAAGAGTTGATAAAACATTAATTACAGGTATTTGGATTCACTGCACTTGCTCACAAATTTAATTTATGAATAAATGTTGTATCTTACCTTGAATCTTCGTGTTGTTTATGAGGTAGCTCTGGCAGTAAGCTGATCATTCATTTGGAGAGCTTATGTGCTCAATAAAATATGTGTGTGATCCACAGCTTAAAAATATATTCCTGGCAGTCATGTCCCTGTATTGTCCGGGTGGCGTGGAGCACATAAAAAGTAGCGCCTATGGACAAGTTCTTACTCACAAATTAGTGCTTGCATAAACATCGATACAAAACATTGGGTTCACAGTTAAGTAAAAAACAGGCTTGGACACTTTATGGTTTATAGGCTGTTATATGTGCCGTCGCGACTAATTCAGTGTAGCCACTTTCTGTCCACAAACGCTCCTAGAATGCGCGCTTCAACACTAATGCTATGGTTTATCTACAACGCAAATTGCTGGCGCGAAAAATTTTGCGCTGACATGTCGCGCCGTGTATTTGAATCACTTGAATCCGGGACGCAATTTGCCAGCGCAAACAAAGAATATAGAAGATATTACCCGTACTCATTGGTGTAATTGCTAAAAACAAACCAAGATTTTATGACAAAATGTCGGAAATACAGCACTTGTTTTGTAACTTACCAATTATAACGACGAAAGTTAGATAGTTTTGTTGCAAATCATCTATGTTCTATACAAATGAAGATGAAGGAGTACAGAGATGTACAGAAAATAGAGTTATTGGGGCTTCAACTTAGTCAACAGATAATTAAAACTGTAAATATTGTATCTTGGGGATATTATGGATGTACATAAATTTCGTCTTCTATTAAATTCAAAACCTGATAAAACTGCTCAGGCAAAAATCTGAAGTATTCTAAAATTTGGTATTTTCATCAACCATATGTTTATTAAAAGAACTAAAGAATAATATATTCTGTAATTTTCCATACAACATTCATATGATGCTGTTGCTCTAGGTACTTTTTCTGTCTTTGCTAATATTTCGTACTATTTTAAACGTTTTGCAACGATACTTAAAACTTTTTTATAAAGAATTTTAATAAGTTTATCTATGTACACAACTTGAAAAATGATGAAATGCGGCAAGAATACCAAATCAAAATTGCTAATAGATTTGAAGTACTGGGATCTTCAGTTGACAATGTGGCAAACGAAGAAGAAACTGATATAAATAAAGAATGGGAGGCTATAAGAGATACTATTAAATTGTCAGCATCAGAAAGCATTGGTTGTTTAAAAAAGAGGCAAAACAAGAAATGGTTTGATGAGGAATGTGCCGACATTGTGAAAGAAAGAAAGCTAGCAAAATTGAAATGGTTACACGAGCCAAATGAGGTAAATTTAGAGCAATTGGGTAGTATAAGACGGGAAACCACCAAGTTACTAAAGGGTAAAAAGAGGGAATATTTGAGAGAGAAGATTAATGATCTTGAAATGAATGCAAAATATAGGAACATTAGAGAATTATATCAGGGAATTAGGATAGAGAAGAAAGGGTTTCAGGCTAGAACAAACATAATTCGGAATGAAAATGGGGATATTATTGCAGATTCCAGGAGTATATTAAATAGATGGAGAAGTTACTTTAATCAGCTATTAAATGTACATACAGAACAGGACATTGAGGAGGATAATTTACAGACAGCAGAAATGTTAGTCGCAGAACCAAGTGCATTAGAGGTTGAAATGGCGATAGAAAAATTGAAGATGTATAAAGCATCAGGTTCGGATGAGATACCAGCAGAACAGATAAAATCAGGGGGAGAAAAATTGATGGACAATATACGCTGGTTGCTTAGTTTGATTTGGGAAAAAGAAGCTCTTCCCGATGAATGGAAGGAATCAATTATCGTACCAATTTATAAGAAAGGAGATAAAACTGATTGCAACAACTACAGGGGCATCTCATTGCTTTCAACTTCGTACAAAATTCTAACAAATATATTAGTAAGCAAACTTACTCCCTATATTGATGACATTCTAGGAGATCATCAATGTGCATTTAGAAGAAACAGGTCTACAACAGATCAGATTTTTAGTATAAGACAGATTTTAGAAAACAAATGGGAATATAATGGTACTGTACATCAACTATATGTAGACTTCAAAAATGTATATGATTCAATTAAGAGGGAGAAGTTATATAGTATCCTGCTGGAGTTCGGAATTCCTAAAAAGTTAGACTTATACGAATGTGTCTAAATGGCACAAAGAGTAGGGTGCGTGTAGGCAAACAGTTTTCGGACACTTTTGAAATACAGAATGGGTTGAAGCAAGGAGATGCAATATCTCCGCTACTATTTAATTTTGTACTAGAGCATGCAATTAAACCTTTAGAGAATGAGGAAGGCTTACAACTCAATGGTATTAATAAGCTGTTAGTTTATGCTGATGATGTAGTATTAGTGGCCGATAGCGAGGAGATACTAAAGGACAACACGCACACACTATTGAGTAACACTAAGAAATTAGGACTGGAAGTAAATATCAATAAAACTAAATATATGGTCACATGTAGGAATTCATTATATAATGGAAATGGACAGCTAATGACAAATGAGGGAAATTTTGAGGAAGTGGCTGAATTCAAATACCTAGGAACAATAATCACAAATACGAATGAGATGCACAAAGAAATTAAACATAGGCTCAATTCTGGAAATGCGTGCTATTATGCATTGCAGAGACTCTTGATATCCCAACTCCTTTCAAAAAACGTTAAACTGAAAATATATAAAACTATTATTTTACCAGTTATATTATATGGGTGCGAAACATGGACTCTTACTTTGAGGGAGGAAAGGAGATTACAAGTATTTGAGAAT
Organism: Diploptera punctata; assembly: GCA_030220185.1. Taxonomy (NCBI): domain Eukaryota; kingdom Metazoa; phylum Arthropoda; class Insecta; order Blattodea; family Blaberidae; genus Diploptera; species Diploptera punctata. The sequence goes on along the minus strand of JASPKZ010004180.1, from coordinate 247,306 downwards.
AAAGTACTTAGGAACATTTTTGGACCAAAGAGAGATGAACAGACAGGTGAATGGAGAAGACTACAAAATAATGAACTACATGGTCTTTATAGGAAGCCAGATATAATAAGAACAGTTAAGTCTCGTAGACTGCGATGGGCAGGACATGTTGCACGTATGGGGAATGAAAGATTTGCATGGAAGGTTCTTGTAGGAAAGCCAGAGGGAAAACGCCCAGTTGGTAGACCAAGAATGAGGTGGGAGAATAACATTAACTATGATTTGAGGGAAGTAGATTATACAGGGAATGATTGGAAAGTATTAGCTCAGGATATGGATGTATGGCCATGAACCTACGGGTTCGATAGTGCCAGTGAGTAAGTAAGTATGTACACAAATTATGACTTTTCCTCTCAATTTATTTTCAAATGTCTTTATTAGAATTAAAGTTGGCATACGTGAACGCTTATAAAATTAAATCCACCAGATGGCAGGACATATGTGTGAATGACCAACATTTTCATTTAATTACAAAACATATTTTAAGAAATAAATGTTCAATCACTTAATTTTGTTAGGTTCCGATGGGTCAGTTTAGTGTACATCAGATTAGTTTATAGTTTACTAAATAGTATGTATGTGATTTATTTCATTAGGTTATGCAAGGGCAGATTTGTATACATTCATTTTTGTAAACACGTTTGGGAATTTATTATGAAGGTTAGTCATTCAGATTTCCCATATATGTGGTGCCATCTGGTGACAATTCCATAATCATAAGCGCTGACCGTATGCGCTCCATACGAAACCAACATCACGCAAGGCGTAACGCGAGAATGCGTCACGTCGGGCGCGACACGCTGTATAATAAACTGTACTATAAGAGAAATACCAAAGTTAGTCGCGTTATTCGTGCCAAAATACGACCGAAGATAAAAAGTTGTTTGCTTCTGTCCCAACACATGACTTGACTCTATGATGAAGCTATGAAATCTAATTAGTAGATTATAATTAGATAGGTATACCCTATTACTTATGTATAGCGAATCATGGACTCTTATTTTAAGGGAGGAAAGAGATTACGAGTATTTGAGAATAAAATTCTTAGGAAAATGTTTGGACCAAAGTGAGATGAACAGACAGATGGAGAAGGCTACATAACAATGAACTACGTGATCTTTTTTTAATAATAATAATAATAATAATAATAATAATAATAATAATAATACTTTATTTATTCTGGCAGAGTTAAGGCCATAAGGCCCTCTCTTCCACTCAACCAGCACAAATACAAATAAATATTCGACAAATATAGATATACACTATACTAATTATAAACAGTTAAAGATACAATAAATGTATCAATGTAAATGTCATGTACAAACAACATTTTATAGGGTAATAACAATAATGATACGATAATAATAATAATAATAATAATAATAATAATATATAATAATAATAATAATAATAATAATAATAATAATATAAATATGATACATTATACGGGAAACACCAATTAATATATATATATATATATATATATATATACTTACACTGGATAATAATGAAGTCGAGTTTAGAGCAAATATAAATTTAGATTTCTTTTAAAAGATGCCAATGTCCGGCAGCCCCTTATTTCTTGTGGTAGGGAATTCCAGTTGCGAGAAGTGAAGATGGTATATGACATGGAGTGATGTGATGTCCTATGTTGCGGTATATTAAGTAAGAGACTATGTTGTGATCTTGTGTTTAAGTTGTGGTTTGAGGATAGATACTGGAAACGGGATGATAAATAATTGGGAATCGAGGTATGTAGGATCTTAAATAGGAGAATTAGACAGTGCGATTTTCTTCTCTCTTTTAGATGTAGCCATGACAATTCGTGGAATAATGGAGAAATGTGATCGTATTTTCGAACATTAAATATGAATCTGATACACATATTATGGACACGCTGCAGTTTGTCCGTCACTTATGTCAGTTAGTAGAACGTCACAGTAGTCAAAATGCGGCATCACTAAAGTTTGGATTAAAATTCTTTTAAGAGTTGTAGGAAAAAAATGTTTAAGTCGCTTTAGGGAATGCATTATATGGAGAAGATCCTTTTAGATGTTTGTTTTACTTGCACATGCCAATTTAAATTAGAATCTAAATAAAATCCCAAGTTTTTAACGACGTCGGTATAACGAATTTGTTCATTATCTAATATGACAGCCGGCATATTGCCATTGTTTATGAGGTGTAATAGCCTTGTATGTCCGATAATTATTGCTTGCGTTTTGTTTACATTTAGTTTCAGCCCATATTGTCTGGACCATAAATATATATGCCTGAGGTCAGTGTTTACTTTGTCAATATATTCATTAATTTCGTCAGGCCTAAAGTGTGTGTAAATATGTAGGTCGTCGGCGTAAAGATGATGCTTGCAGTTTTGTAGTTTCTTGGTCACGTCATTAATATAAATCGAGAAGAGAAGAGGTGCGAGGACGCCGCCTTGAGGTACCCCTTTCCTCACCAAGCGCCAGGAAGAAATGCGATTATTAACAGAAACTGATTGCTGACGATTAGTGAGGTAAGATGCAAACCAATTAAGGCAGTTTTCCGACAGATGTAGTGTCTTTAGTCTCGCTAGCATTAAGTCTATATCTACTGTGTCAAAGGCTTTGCTGTAGTCGTGTAGGACTATTGCGGTGATTTTGCTTTTGTTGATTGAGTCTCTTATGTCCTCTACAATTTCAAGCAGTGCAGTACTTGTGTGATGTCCTGTTCTAAAACCAGACTGATGTTCATCAAGTAAGTCGTGTGTGGTGAGGTAGTCTGTTAACTGTGAGTGTATTATGTGTTCCAGTGCTTTAGATAAACAGGGAAGAATACTAATTGGTCTATAATCATCGAGTGTTGTGGGAGTGTTTTATTTCGGTGTAGGACGAACTAGAGCCATTTTCCAGAGTCTGGGATAAGTCCCGGTCATTATAGAGGCATTAAAAATGTGGGTTATTGTTGGGAAAATAATGTCTATTATTTTTTGCAGGAGAGTTATTGTTATATTGTCTATTCCTTGTGCTTTAGATTTAATACGTAATACTGCTCTTTTGGCGTCATCAGGTGAGATATAGGAAAAAAAGAATTTGTCTCGGGTAGGTTGGGAATATGACATTAGTTCATCTATTGTCTGTTGTTTGTGTTGTGAGTTGTTGTCAGTAGGGAGGGGGTAAAATGGTCATTCAACTCATCTAGTGGTATGTCAGCTGTTTCTACCTGTAGTTTATTTTGACAGAGGCCTATTGATTTTAAATTTTTCCACATGTCAGCTGAGTTGGACATAGATTGTGTAATAATAGTATGGGCATATCTTAGTTTTGCATTCCTGACAGTCTGGTTGACTTTATTCCTCAGATGTTTGTATGTCTGTAAGTCTGTCAGTTCTATGTTCCTCCTGTATTTCCTGAATTCTACGTATCTCTCAGTCATAAGCAAGCGGATATTATCAGACATCCAGGGTGCAGGTGGTCTGTTTATACATCTAGTCTTGATAGGTGCGTGTTTGTCATACAATTGTAAAATCATGTCATTAAAATTTTCAACTTTCTCGTCTACAGTCCTAAGTGTCCATATGTTGTTCCAAGGTAGTTTTGCAGCTTCATCAATTAATTGCGCATAATTTATATGTTTCAAGTCTCTGTATGTTACAAGTCTAGGTCTACGTTTACAGCAAAGGAGTGAATATTCAATGTATATTAAGTCATGTGCAGAGATGCCTGGATCTTCTATCTGTCCACTAGCCAGGTACATAATAACAGTTAAGTTCCGTAGACTGCGATGGGCAGGACATGCGGCGCGAATGGGGAATGAAAGACGTTAATGGAAGCTTCCTGTAGAAAAACCAGAGGGAAAACGCCCAGTTGGTAGACCAAGAATGAGGTGGGAGAATAACATTAACCATGATTTGAGTAAAGTAAGTTATACAGAGAATGATTGGAAAAAATTAGCTCATCGGAAATGGATGTATGGAGAGCTTATGTCCATGCGGCCATGAACCTACGGGTTCGATAGTGCCAGTTAGTTAGTTATTATTTATGGATTAAAAGAAATTATACTGCTATTAGAGTTTTAATCGCTAAACGTATTAAATATTAGGCCTATATTTTAGAAATGTGACCAGCCTCATGGACTAGTGGTCAGCGTTACTGACTACTGTTCATGAGGTCCCGAGTTCGATTCCCTGTCAGACCATAGGAATTTTTTCATAAAGAGAATTATTCCTGTGGCTACCCATGGTCTGGAATTAAGGTTAAGTTTCGGTTAAGAACTCTCCTGGCGCTTCATTATCATTTATCACCCATCATATCATCGGGGTCCACCGCTGTAGTCTCGAGGTAGCGTGCTGCCTAGTTACGCAGCGGGCCCGGGTTCAATCCCCGATCAGGGCAGGTTTTCTGGGTGAGGTTTTTATCGGGTTTTTCCTCACCTGTAAGACAAATGTCAGGAAAATTTTAAGGACCAAACGGTCCCCAAAATCATACGCCATCATCATGATCCTTATCCTTATCATTATCATTATCATCATTATCATCATCATCATCCTTCACCGGCGTGGAAAGCAACGGGAAGCTACCACACCTACAATTCCCTAGTAAAGCTGCAAGCTTAGCATGAAAAATGCTGTGATTGCAGTGAAGGACCTGTCTTCGGGTAGAATTACTATGGATGGATATCATCGGGGTAGCGTAACTCCGCCTTCCAGGTGCCCCAAACTAAGAAATGGATTACAATTCCGCCAATGCCAAGAGAGAAAGCCAGAAATGCCATAAAAAACAACCTGGTGGCATTAGCCAAAAAAGTATAGAAATGTTCTGACTCGCCTGCTGCAATCTCAGGGTAACAAAAAATCTTTTCTCTTAGGCATCTGGTGGTGATAAAACAAACTCTTTAGTGTGATCCCTGCCATAATTTGCAGTAAATGAAATTTCGATCATAGAAGCAAGTAGTTTTTCCTAAGTGAATGGAGATATTTCATAAACAATGTTAGTAATGTATTAATACTCTTTTTCAGGAATTACAAGTAACTCCTTTAATGTCAGTTATATCATTATTTGACGAATTCTATTTATGAAGTAGATAATATTAAATCCCGAGTGGTTAAGGCAAGTTGCCTTGGCGCAGAGCTCCGGGACTTGCGATGGTTCGAGTCTCCAAATGGGAAGACATATTCTCGTGGATTTTCTGCCAGTATGTGGCCGGTACCACTCAGCACCGTGAGGAATTTGGGTAGCTAAATAAACAGCGGCTCCGTGTTGAAAAAGAACCTGCCATAACGACTGGGGGACCTGACAAACTCACCACATGTCATCCCTGCACTGACAATTAACACATGTAGATGTGAGGCCAGCAGCCGGCAGGTAGGCCAGGGGCCTTCTAGTACTGTCGTGTCGTGGATTTTAGATTATATTAAATTACTTAATATTTAATAAAAATGTTGACTTGAATTGTTTCTGAAATAACGAAATTACTTAAAAAGTTATTGCATTGTATTGTAAGCCTGTGTTTTCCCTTTACAGAGATTTAGGCGCTTTCCCCCTACAGGGAAGAATTTGAACGATACTAATTTAGTTACACTTGTTTTCGTATACATGTCATTTTGAGTGGTACGTGGTCAGCGTTCCGCCTCATGCTGACATGTAGGAAACCAAGGTAGTACTTACTTACTTACTCACTGGCACTATCGAACCCGAAGGTTCATGGCCGCGTGGACATAAGCTCTCCATACATCCCTATCCTGAGCTAATGCTTTCCAATCATTCCCTGTATAATCTACTTCCCTCAAATCATAGTTAATGTTGTTCTCCCACCTCATTCTTGGTCTACCAACTGGGCGTTTTCCCTCTGGCTTTCCTACAAGAAGCTTCCATGCACGTCTTTCATTCCCCATACGCGCAACATGTCCTGCCCATCGCAGTCTACCAGACTTAACTGTTCTTATTATATCTGGCTTCCTATAAAGACCAAGTAGTTCATTGTTATGCAGTCTTCTCCATTCACCTGTTTGTTCATCTCTCTTTGGTCCAAAAATGTTCCTAAGAACTTTATTCTCAAATACTCGTAATCTCCTTTCCTCCCTTAAAGTAAGAGTCCATGTTTCGCACCCATATAATACCAAGGTAGTACTAGGACGGGAAAATTCGGTAAATTTTGCTTAGAGGCCTTTTCATTCAGGCTTAAGGATTTTTTACGAGCCTGAAAATCTTCAGACTCGGGACTCACGGCTTAAAGTCCCTCCCGGAGGACTTGCTCCTTGGATTTTTCCGTCCTAAAAATTCCATCGACCCCGGCCGGGTTTGAACCCGCGACCCTCGAGACCAGAAGCGAGGAGTATAACCACTAGTCCACCGCGGCCGACATTTAAAAAATAACATTATCAATTATATTTTAATGAGATGTATTAAAATACACAAATTATTATTAATCGGTATATTAAAATATATATAAGAATCACATAATAAATTACATACTCGATGTTTAGTATGTAACTACAGACCGAACGGACATTAATGTATTTAAAGGCTTAGCAGAAATACAGGTGAGAAATCCCAATTGCATGGATCTCAATAACAAGGTAACCAAAAGTGGTTCTACTTACTCATCAGTTATAAATATAGGGTGTCCACAAAATCCTGCTACCAAAACATTGTAACTTAGCTCGTAAATTGTTTGAGATAGAGACATACGGTTTTTTGCAATGGATTCTACTTCTCTCAAGGTTTTGTTTAAATTTGTTGCAGATTGTGATTTAAATGACAATGACGTCACCACAGGAAAAGCCCCAATGTGTGTGGTCGTATGCTGAGTCCGGTAAATCTTCAGTAACTAATAGCGAAATTTCCGCCGGCAACATGGAAGTGATCCTCCATTCTAATCATCCATAATTAGATGAGCCGAGAAATTTCTAGCGACTGGCAGTGTAATGGACTTGCCATGGAGTGGACGACCAGGTGTGAGCTAAGAAACTATCGACAATGTGCAACTTGCATTTCAACTCAGACCTCAAAAATCGGTTCGTGGTGCTTCACGGGAACTGCATTTACCAAAATCAACCATTCACAAAGTCCTCCATAAGCGGCTATATATTCAGGCCTATAAAGTGCAAGCTTTGCTGCACCTGACTTCCCTCGGCGTGTTGAATTTGCTGATTCCATGCTGGACGCAATTGACGAAGACAATGAGTACCTACAGAAGGTGATGTTCTCTGATAAAGCAACTTTCTTTGTGTCTGGACATGTTAACCGCCATAACATTCGGATGTGGGGGTACTGGTGATTTACCAGACTCAGCATATCACCATATATATTGGGCCTTTCCCTGTGGTGACGTCATTGTCGTTTAATTCACAGTTTGCAACAAATGTAAACAAAACTTTGAGAGATGTAGAATATGTTGCAAAAAACATCATGTCTCTATCTCAAATAGTTTATGAGCTAAGTTACATTGTTTTGGTAGCAGGACTTTGTAGACAGTCTGTATATCAAAATTTAGAAAGGATATTTATTGAATTCAATTTACTTTTACTTAAAATTCAGATATCCATTTGGGATTTAATTTTTATGCATTTAGTTACGTGCATTTCTATTTACTGATGATATGTACTGACTCAAACAATGTAATACATTTCTAATAGACTTGAAGAATGAAGTCAGAATGATTGTTAGATATCATTGGTAAACTTTTACTCAAATATCCACAAGCCCCGAACAAAATTCCATGCATTTTCCAATGTTTTATGCCATATTTATGTGTGTAAGAGAGAGAGAGAGAGAGAGAGAGAGAGAGAGAGAGAGAGAGAGAAAGGGAGAGATCGATTCTGGACATGGGGTTATTGATTCCACCCAAATAGAAGCTCTATATTTTGAGAGGCATTCTTCCCAAATATCACAGTCGAATTTAAAATCTAGACAGTTCTTCTTCTTCTTCTTCTTCTTCCTCCTTCCAAGTATTAGGCCAAGGCCTGTTACGATCCTATAGAAAATTTTCCTTCCCCGGGAAATTCTCGCATAAGACTTGAAAGCATAATAATAGTCCCTTCGATTGGTTGCTGGCCAAAGGAAGGCAAGACCAGTGATGGGGCTGCCATCTTATAGCCTCTGGTCAGGCTTTTCTGGAGAAGAAAAGAAAATAAAGGAAAGAAGAAATGGAAGAAAGGAAAGACTCCCTAGCCCTCGGATGCCCTAATAGCGCCGGGGTCGAAAAAAACAAGAGTTAACCAAGAGAGGTTAGATAGTAAAGTTAATAATAATAATAATAATAATAATAATAATAATAATGGTTTATTTTACCTGATGGAGTTAAGATCTTTTTTTTTTATTTCAACGGGGTTAAATTACACAGATACTAACAATTATGAATCATGATTATTGATAGCCTACATAATAGGCATAGGCTACACAATATACAGATGAAAAGTTAATAAAAAATATTAAAATAATAATAATAATAATAATAATAATAATAATAATAACCGATAATTTGGTTAAATAATTGGCTTGGTACCCTCAGGGGTCCCCATCTAGAGGATATGTGGATGGCGACCACGAGGTGCCCAAGCTGAGCAAAAACATTGCTTCCACTTACTTGTGTTTTGCTCCTTGCTTTTATCTTTAACCGATCTATTTCTTCCTTTCTTCCACTGACTTATACCAGACTCTTTTAACTTTACTATCTACCTCTCTTGGTTAACTCTTGTTTTTTCGACCCCGACGCTATTAGGGCATCCGAGATCTAGGGAGTCTTCCCTTTCTTCCATTTCTTCTTTCCTTTATTTTCTTCTCTTCTCCAGAGAAGCCTGACCAGAGGCTATAAGATGCCAGCCCCATCACTGGTCTTGCCTTCCTTTGGCCAGCAACCAATCGAAGGGACTATTATTATGCTTTCAAGTCTTATACGAGAATATATTAACAGTGCCAACTAAATTGGAAACGCCATCTTGAAAGAATGAGTTCAAATCGGATCCCCAAAGCTGTTTATAATTATATACCAAGAGGACGAAGATCTCAGAGCCGTCCTATGAAACGCTGGAGGGAAAATTTTCTATAGGATCGTAACAGGCCTTGGCCTAATACTTGGAAGGAAGAAGAAGAAGAAGTTAATTGGCTTGGTAGAAAAGTGAAAAATATAAAATGATAAAAAAATTAACTTATAATATGGTTTTTTGTTTCTCTGCGAAATAATGTCATCTCTATTTTTGTGGATCCTTCTGGAAATAAGAAATTTCTTCTCATACTTGGACTAATAAAATAGATTTGTATGGAAATCAGCAACTTTTCTCTTCATTCTATGATATGATTATGTAGTAATTTGTCCTTACGACAAGATCCTAGAACATACAGCAGAGTTTCTTTCATTAGAATGACGGCTATCTGTTGACTTTTTATTTAATTATTTTTATGGATGTTTTAACTTGTGAGGTCATATAGTGTCTACGATATTTAGATGTATCCAATAGGCTATGTATTTCAATTGTGTGTTATGTGTCCGTCGCCGTGGCGTAGTCGGTAGAAACCCTACCTTCCACTCCGGCGACCAGGGTCCGATTCCCGGCGGGGTAGGGGATTTTAAATCTCCACCCTGGGTCTGGGTGTGTGTCCTGTCTTGTGTTCGTATGTGTGAATAAGATAAAAAGGTTAACAAAGGTAAAACAAAAAGGAAGAACAGTGTAAACGAAAGAAAACGAGAAAGAATGAAATTTAAAAAATGTAGATCACCGATTTATTCTTTAATGATACTATGAAATCAGATTATGATGAAAACGGTCCTCATAATTAAATTCCAACCCAGCATTTGTGCTGATGACTATAAAAAACAGAGTTATGATTTGACTTCCTAATACGAATCCGAAACACTATCGCCCGAGTCAAATCGCTAGGTAAAATTTCCCTTGACGCTGTCTGGATGTGCAATAATTATGCTCTGATTAGAAATGTTTATTTATTTCATCGATTTAATTAGTTTCCCAGAGATATTGTTTTTTTCTCTCTTCTTCAATGCTTTCTGTAGTACAAAAAAAAATATGAATGCACACTGACTTGTGTTTCTTCTTGATTAATTCACTGCTGGGTACATATTAGTTCTCTCTATTACCAATAGATTTCTCCATGTTAAATAGCAACTCTGCCATCTGCACTCTCTTTTTAGCACTACGTGTGAGATCAAATTCAAAACCGTATCCTAGCTTAGTTGATTCAGTTGATAAATTGTAAGCTGGAAAGTCGCGGTTCGATTCCGATGGAAAGGGGATTTCTAAACTGGTATAAACCTACTGAAGGCATTAAGATCGTTGGATAGACCCAGACATATATGTAGATGAGTAGAAGAACTAAGTTCTTGGGGTAAAGGCGACTGTCACTCAATGCTAAACAACCCGACTGATATACTCGTATTGTGTCTATTGTATAGAAAGATTTGAGTCACCCCTCCTAGTTAATTATATTGAAAAAAAATGTAATTCACATTTTCAATCCCGCTGCGCATCGAACCCGGACCCACTTGTCACAATTGGGCATGTTACCACCTCAACTACCGCGGCGAATTTCTGTTTTCCTTGTTTTTAATTCAGAATTGTTCGTATAATATGCACCCGAGACATTCATACTTTATAAGTAGAGTTTTTTTGAAATCTTAAAATTTCATATTGTAAACCGTACAGAATCAAGAAGTGGGATCCATAAATTAATGTTCAAGTGGCAATGGCGAATCTGAAGCAGTTGAGAAAAAATTCAAACATAATATTTTGACAAAAATCTTCATAATGTAAGATAATTTTAATATTTTTGCATATTTAAGCATATAGCAGATATTAACAGTTTACAGATATTTTCAACTGACTGTATTTGCTTTTTTGGACTTTCCATTCATTACGAACAAGGTTTTTTTAATATATGCCATCAGGTTGTCATCACGATATTTCTGGTATATTCTCCTGGCATGGCGTAGGCTACGTATAACACACTTCTGAGATTGAGGCACAGAGGAACCAGAAGAAAAAGTCGACAAGTTTCGCGTACATGCCACAAGCGGCGCTAGTGTAGAACAACTAACGACATCTATTTTTTTCTATTTGTTTTGTGGTACTAATATGAAATTCAGCACCGTCTGGTAGTAAAATTGTTAATGATCCCTATTAGGTTCGTCTTCCGGGCATATCGGCCGTGGTCCAGTCGTTCTTCTACTCGACGTTTCGTCTACTGCTGCGGTAGACATCTTCAGGAGATACTGCGTGCTCTCTGTGAACTCCTCAACAGTCGGCTGCAGACTGTTGAGGAGTTCACAGAGAGCACGCAGTATCTCCTGAAGATGTCTACCGCAGCAGTAGACGAAACGTCGAGTAGAAGAACGACTGGACCACGGCCGATATGCCCGGAAGACGAACCTAATAGGGATCAAGACGCCGGCCGTGAAAGCCTACAGTTATACAAAATTGTTAATTATAATTAAACAACACCATCTTCTGAATAATTATTGAATTATTTGTACCCAGCCTCTCATACCTAAATATTCTTTTTTTTTAATTTTAACACAAGGGAATAATTAAAATAATTATTATATAAAACTTTCCTCATTAGAGGATTGCCTCAAGGACAAAGTGATCATGTTAATTTATTTTCGTTTATTAAAATCTAAAAACGTGCATTATGAGCTCTCTTAAATATGTACAATTGACCTACCCCTTTATTTTCATATACATATTTTACAAAAAAAAAAGTATTATGTTGTATACAATATTTATTAAAGAACCTTAGTCATGTCCTACATCTGAACTCCATTATAAATTCAGTCATATTTTCTAAATGTTTATTACAAACGGCTATACATAACATCACTCTTCCTAACCTAACAGATCTTAGAATTTTATCACTTCTAGTAGGTTTATCTTTGAAAATAGATTCACATTAAAAAAGACGTGAACAAGTTTGAATTTACTTACAAATTAGAGTAAAATAAAATCTAAGTAATGATTTTTACCTTTCGATAAAACATAATTTTTACAGTACCTACTACATAGAACGAAAGGATGGCAGTTAAAAATTTCAATTTACAAAATGACTAATTTCCCATAATCCCGAGTGATCACGCCGTGTGACTTGCATTTTTTTATTTAGTTACATATTCTATTACTACGAAACAGCACTACCATTGTAGTTTGTTCATTGTAGTTCATCGTAAACGACCGTAAATTTTTAGATGTCACTGTACGCAGTTTTCCCTCTATTCGTTTACTCTATGGGTTGAGATGCCTGCAAGACGGAGTTATGCTGCCCTCGATGATATTAGGTAGGTGATGATGCGGCAGGAGAGGCCTTAATCTAAACTACATAAATGAGGCGAATATAATAGTGATGATAATGATAACCTCAGATTTGAATGGCGAAGGTAATGACTTGTTAAATAAAGTGATATATAACTATGGACTTTCAAAGACAATTCCTATGAGATTTCAGCCGGGTTGTCAACTCTGAATGACGGTCGCTTTTACTTCCTTAAGAGCTTAAGTCGACCCCAGGGTCATGGTGCCGCCAGAAGGTTTAGACTAGTTTAAAAATCCTCACCACAGCGGTAACCGAACCCGCGATCTTCCGGCTTGTAACGCATTGCATTAATCAAATATGCTACTGCGTCTCTTCCTCCGAAAAAAAAATGAATACAAAATCAATGGCTTTCTGGAAAAGTATTGTAAATGGATAAGAAAATGACACAAGGAATTGTACTTCTAGATGATTCTGAATTTGTGTTTTGTTTAGTTGGAAGAACATGTTCTTCTGTTGTCCCTGTTCCTGATGTAATATCCAAGATTTTTTCCCTCTATGTTTCACTTCCATACAAAACACAATGATATTTCATATTTAAACGAACTCTAATGATCAAAATGACATAAAGTATAATATTAATAAAAAATATACAAATTAAAAAATATGTCGCTTGGTAGGCCTATTCTCTCTTACAAATAAGTTTTTTTACAAATAAAAAATGGAATTACAGTAAAATTTAGATTTATATGTAAACATGCTTGAGTTCAGTCTCCTTGGAACCAGGGATTTCAATCCCTTTTGACTGACGCATTCAATAAATAAAATAAATATCTGGTACATCACTTGTTCCAAATGAGCATTATTATTCTGCAGCATCTAAAAACTATAATTGATGACTTAGAACAAACCATACATAAGAATGTATTAGCTAGAAATGTTCTATTTTGGTATCGTTATGTAGATGATGTCATAGCAGGCTTCACAGGAACCAAAAGACAATTGAATTACTTTTTAAATTGTATTAATAACATTCACAGAAGTATTAATTTCACAATGGAATTAGAAACAAATAATAGTATAAATTTCTAGGATTTATCAATAAAACACATTGATAATAAGTTTGAGTTTGGTATCTTTCACAAACCATCTCATACTGATACCACTATCCATAGTTCTTCTCTTCACCCATATACTCATAAGATGGCAGCCTTTAATAGTTACATTCATAGACTTTTAAATATCCCTCTTTCACCCTTGGAATATTATAATGAATTGAATATTATTAAACAATTGGCTGTTAATAATGGCTACGACCCTGAAATTATAGAATGTTTAATTAAGAAGGTTCATTACAAAAAAGCAATTAACAAAGTTTTTCCATTACCCAAATAAAACATAAAGAAATACGTCGTAATGTCATACATAGGCCCACTTTCAAATAAAATATCTAAACACTTTAAAAAGTTGAACATTAATGTGGCATTTAAAACTAATAAAACTCTACAAAATATAATAAAAAACAATAAAACCAAAACAAAAAAAGAAAAATTATCAGGTGTATATAAATTGAAGTGTGGCACATGTGACAACTGGTAGACCTTTTATCTCTCGGATAAAGGAACACATGAGAGCATATAACAGAAATTTAGAACATTCAAAATATGCTAACCACCTATTCCAATTTAATCATTGTTTCGATCCAAATTTTGAAATTTTACATGTTTGTGATAAGGGTAAGAAGTTAGATCTTTTGGAGACTGTAGAAATTAATAAGTTTAAAAGTAGTAAAAAACTGTTAAATTCTCAACTTGATTTGAATGAATCCCCTTTGTTAAATTTAAAAATTTAAATAAATATTGTTGTATTGTTGCTTAGATCAGTTGGAACACAATTCATAATTTGTTAACATGTCTGAAGAAGGTACAGTGTACCGAAACAGCTGTCACTGAATTATACAATAAATATGAAAATCAAATAAAACTACGTTTTATTTTTATTTAATTAATAAATATGGATTTTCATCAAGTAAACACCAACTCAATTGATTATATAATTGAACAACTCAATAAAATTGTTAATTATCAGATTATATATATATGAGAATTGCATTAACTATGATTTGAGGGAAGTAGATTATACAGGGGATGATTGGAAAACATTGGCTCAGGATAGGGATATATGGAGAGCCTATGTTCGCGCGGCCTGAACCTACTGGTTCGATAGTGCCAGTGAGTTAGTTAGTTATATATATAATGCATAATATATAATACTTGAACATTTGCAAATTAAAAATAATAATTTTACTAAAAAATCTATTACTAATATATTCCATTTTCTTGAATACCAGCTTTTTAAACTTATTGGCACTGTTTACATTAGTATTTTTGGATCTAGTGATGAAATTTCAAACCAATTTTCAAATAATGACTCCACTAAGTCAGGTTTACTGGAAATAATTGTCTCACTGACTTTCAAATTAAACAGCCATAAACTATAAATATGATTAATTCCCTTTAAGGCTTGATTTAGCCTTCTATGGTCATTAATGAGCCGACACGCCCTTGCTTCAAGGCGCTAAACATTAATTTAATTACAAGTGCTAGAAACGATAGAATATTAATACGCTTAATGTTAAACTAAGAGCAAGTATTCTCGAATTTTAAGCCACAAACGAAAGAATGTGCAGTGTATGTCTTAAAGGAATGTTCAGTAATACCACACTTCTGCCAGTATACGCTCCATATGAAGAAATACCAGAAGAAGAAATAGAGAAATTTTATGAACATTGGATATAACACTCAAGAAGATACAAACATTGGATTTGTTAATTACCTTGAGTGACCTGAATGCAAAAGTAGGGAGCCTCTAAAAACGTTTACTGGTCTGCCACACTTTACATGATTTTCCCAATGGGAATGGTATGTTGCTTGGACAATTTGTTGCTATGAACAATTTTATAATCGAAAACCTTATTTTCATCATGAACAAACACATGTAGACACCTGTAAATCTCGATGTAACAACCTGAACAAAATGTATCATGTGATTTTGATGGTTCTTTACTTCCATATCCTTTCAAAGTGATATGGGCATAAAAATAATGCCTCATCTTGTTCCAAAATGTTTCAGAAATCACAAAAACAGGAGCTCTCCTGTACCAAATACTGCTACCAGTTTAAGATTTTACTTCGTGTTTTAGCATCTTGCTTTCCCAAATTATATTTTATTTAAAATAACACAACACTAACAAACTTTGAGAACAAAACCTTTTCTGAACTCGATTGAAGCGCAGGTGTACACACAGAATGATCCGGAAATCGCTAAATTCATGAACGACTCATAATGAGTCATTGATCCATAAAAATAGTAATGCATACTTTATCATAATTCGATTTATTAGTCACACTATAAATATCACAGAAATATGAAATAGGGAAACTGCAAAACCAAAGATTAACTTTACGTTTAAATTAAATTTTAAAATATAGCTTAGACATATTCAATAATAAAACATAAAAAAAATGCTGGCGATCCGGAAACAAAGCTGAAAAAATGGCAATTTATAAAGCACTGTTTAACATTTCACATCCAATAGTTTTCTAGAGTTACATCGAATTCATACAGTAGCTGCAATGCAACGCTAAGCGAGTTTCTTTCTTTACATACATAAATGGATTGCGCACAAATGTGCAAAGATGATAACACAGCACTTTAACAATCACTAAAACTTTAGGTTTGTCTTGCGTAATCACTAATTGTTTTTGTTCTTTGTTTATATGTTTCGATTTGATATCTTTCGCATTTGTGTTCACACACTTCACATATGCATGACGTCTTCGGGTCATGGAATTTTTTTATCTCTACACATTAGGTGGCAGAATCCATGCACGCTTAATTTTGTATCTGGAAATTTATTTCTGTCCAGTTCCTGTCTATCATCGCTCCGGTGCTGAAGAATTCCGGCCATACTTCCTCTCTTTTTCTGCGTAGTTTTTGTAGCGCATATTCATAGGGTTCTGTGATTGGTAGTAGGTATGCTGTTTTCAAGTCCTCGATAAGGAGAGTCTCCCTTGCCAGTAGGTACACTAGATGGTTTCTTGTCGTTCTTGATACTTCTATTGCTCTTTTTATGTATGTAGCTTTCACTTTTTCCAGCGTGTTTAGATTAGCTTCTGTAAGATGTGGCCACATGATTTCTGTCCCGTAAGTTATTATTGGGAGGATCTTTGCATTGAATAGTTTCATCGCTGATCCAGGCTTAGAGCTTGTATATTGCATATATCATTTATTGTCATTATTGCTTGCGTTGATCTTTCTACTAAGTGTTTTGTGAAGCTTTTTCCACTGGGTTCTAAAGTAATGCCTAGATATTTAAATGTTTATTTCTTTCCGCATGATTGTGTCAAGTCTAACTTAACAGGGAGTGGCATGTAATACGGTACACTGGACGGCACTAAGCACGGACACTGTCGACAATGACGAATAAGTCATACAATTTACTTCGTTATATTAGTTTACAGGAGAGTGTTATTTATTTAGGTTTAGATGAAGGTATGCTAGTGTACACCAGATTAGTTTTCAGGAACGTGTGTTTTATTTATTTAGGTTTAGATGAAGGTATGCTAGTGTACACCAGATTAGTTTTCAGGAACGTGTGTTTTATTTAGTTAGGTTTGGATGAAGGTATGCTAGTGTACACCAGATTAGTTTTCAGGAACGTGTGTTTTATTTATTTAGGTTTAGATGAAGGTATGCTAGTGTACACCAGATTAGTTTTCAGGAACGTGTGTTTTATTTATTTAGGTTTAGATGAAGGTATGCTAGTGTACACCAGATTAGTTTTCAGGAACGTGTGTTTTATTTATTTAGGTTTAGATGAAGGTATGCTAGTGTACACCAGATTAGTTTTCAGGAACGTGTGTTTTTATTATTTAGGTTTAGATGAAGGTATGCTAGTGTACACCAGATTAGTTTTCAGGAACGTGTGTTTTATTTATTTAGGTTTAGATAAAGGTATGCTAGTGTACACCAGATTAGTTTTCAGGAACGTGTGTTTTATTTAGTTAGGTTTGGATGAAGGTATGCTAGTGTACACCAGATTAGTTTTCAGGAACGTGTGTTTTATTTATTTAGGTTTAGATGAAGGTATGCTAGTGTACACCAGATTAGTTTTCAGGACGTGTGTTTTATTTAGTTAGGTTTGGATGAAGGTATGCTAGTGTACACCAGATTAGTTTTCAGGAACGTGTGTTTTATTTAGTTAGGTTTGGATGAAGGTATGCTAGTGTACACCAGATTAGTTTTCAGGAACGTGTGTTTTTATTTATTTAGGTTTAGATGAAGGTATGCTAGTGTACACCAGATTAGTTTTCAGGAACGTGTGTTTTATTTATTTAGGTTTAGATGAAGGTATGCTAGTGTACACCAGATTAGTTTTCAGGAACGTGTGTTTTTATTTATTTAGGTTTAGATGAAGGTATGCTAGTGTACACCAGATTAGTTTTCAGGAACGTGTGTTTTATTTAGTTAGGTTTGGATGAAGGTATGCTAGTGTACACCAGATTAGTTTTCAGGAACGTGTGTTTTATTTATTTAGGTTTAGATGAAGGTATGCTAGTGTACACCAGATTAGTTTTCAGGAACGTGTGTTTTACTTATTTAGGTTTAGATGAAGGTATGCTAGTGTACACCAGATTAGTTTTCAGGAACGTGTGTTTTATTTATTTAGGTTTAGATGAAGGTATGCTAGTGTACACCAGATTAGTTTTCAGGAACGTGTGTTTTATTTATTTAGGTTTAGATGAAGGTATGCTAGTGTACACCAGATTAGTTTTCAGGAACGTGTGTTTTATTTATTTAGGTTTAGATGAAGGTATGCTAGTGTACACCAGATTAGTTTTCAGGAACGTGTGTTTTATTTTATTTAGGTTTAGATGAAGGTATGCTAGTGTACACCAGATTAGTTTTCAGGAACGTGTGTTTTATTTAGTTAGGTTTGGATGAAGGTATGCTAGTGTACACCAGATTAGTTTTCAGGAACGTGTGTTTTATTTATTTAGGTTTAGATGAAGGTATGCTAGTGTACACCAGATTAGTTTTCAGGAACGTGTGTTTTATTTATTTAGGTTTAGATGAAGGTATGCTAGTGTACACCAGATTAGTTTTCAGGAACGTGTGTTTTATTTATTTAGGTTTAGATGAAGGTATGCTAGTGTACACCAGATTAGTTTTCAGGAACGTGTGTTTTATTTATTTAGGTTTAGATGAAGGTATGCTAGTGTACACCAGATTAGTTTTCAGGAAACGTGTGTTTTTATTTATTTAGGTTTAGATGAAGGTATGCTAGTGTACACCAGATTAGTTTTCAGGAACGTGTGTTTTATTTATTTAGGTTTAGATGAAGGTATGCTAGTGTACACCAGATTAGTTTTCAGGAACGTGTGTTTTATTTATTTAGGTTTAGATGAAGGTATGCTAGTGTACACCAGATTAGTTTTCAGGAACGTGTGTTTTTATTTATTTAGGTTTAGATGAAGGTATGCTAGTGTACACCAGATTAGTTTTCAGGAACGTGTGTTTTTTTTATTTAGGTTTAGATGAAGGTATGCTAGTGTACACCAGATTAGTTTTCAGGAACGTGTGTTTTATTTATTTAGGTTTAGATGAAGGTATGCTAGTGTACACCAGATTAGTTTTCAGGAACGTGTGTTTTATTTAGTTAGGTTTGGATGAAGGTATGCTAGTGTACACCAGATTAGTTTTCAGGAACGTGTGTTTTATTTATTTAGGTTTAGATGAAGGTATGCTAGTGTACACCAGATTAGTTTTCAGGAACGTGTGTTTTATTTATTTAGGTTTAGATGAAGGTATGCTAGTGTACACCAGATTAGTTTTCAGGAACGTGTGTTTTATTTATTTAGGTTTAGATGAAGGTATGCTAGTGTACACCAGATTAGTTTTCAGGAACGTGTGTTTTATTTATTTAGGTTTAGATGAAGGTATGCTAGTGTACACCAGATTAGTTTTCAGGAACGTGTGTTTTATTTATTTAGGTTTAGATGAAGGTATGCTAGTGTACACCAGATTAGTTTTCAGGAACGTGTGTTTTATTTATTTAGGTTTAGATGAAGGTATGCTAGTGTACACCAGATTAGTTTTCAGGAACGTGTGTTTTATTTATTTAGGTTTAGATGAAGGTATGCTAGTGTACACCAGATTAGTTTTCAGGAACGTGTGTTTTATTTAGTTAGGTTTGGATGAAGGTATGCTAGTGTACACCAGATTAGTTTTCAGGAACGTGTGTTTTATTTATTTAGGTTTAGATGAAGGTATGCTAGTGTACACCAGATTAGTTTTCAGGAACGTGTGTTTTATTTATTTAGGTTTAGATGAAGGTATGCTAGTGTACACCAGATTAGTTTTCAGGAACGTGTGTTTTATTTATTTAGGTTTAGATGAAGGTATGCTAGTGTACACCAGATTAGTTTTCAGGAACGTGTGTTTTATTTATTTAGGTTTAGATGAAGGTATGCTAGTGTACACCAGATTAGTTTTCAGGAACGTGTGTTTTATTTATTTAGGTTTAGATAAAGGTATGCTAGTGTACACCAGATTAGTTTTCAGGAACGTGTGTTTTATTTAGTTAGGTTTGGATGAAGGTATGCTAGTGTACACCAGATTAGTTTTCAGGAACGTGTGTTTTATTTATTTAGGTTTAGATGAAGGTATGCTAGTGTACACCAGATTAGTTTTCAGGATGTGTGTTTTATTTAGTTAGGTTTGGATGAAGGTATGCTAGTGTACACCAGATTAGTTTTCAGGAACGTGTGTTTTATTTAGTTAGGTTTGGATGAAGGTATGCTAGTGTACACCAGATTAGTTTTCAGGAACGTGTGTTTTATTTATTTAGGTTTAGATGAAGGTATGCTAGTGTACACCAGATTAGTTTTCAGGAACGTGTGTTTTATTTATTTAGGTTTAGATGAAGGTATGCTAGTGTACACCAGATTAGTTTTCAGGAACGTGTGTTTTATTTATTTAGGTTTAGATGAAGGTATGCTAGTGTACACCAGATTAGTTTTCAGGAACGTGTGTTTTATTTAGTTAGGTTTGGATGAAGGTATGCTAGTGTACACCAGATTAGTTTTCAGGAACGTGTGTTTTATTTATTTAGGTTTAGATGAAGGTATGCTAGTGTACACCAGATTAGTTTTCAGGAACGTGTGTTTTACTTATTTAGGTTTAGATGAAGGTATGCTAGTGTACACCAGATTAGTTTTCAGGAACGTGTGTTTTATTTATTTAGGTTTAGATGAAGGTATGCTAGTGTACACCAGATTAGTTTTCAGGAACGTGTGTTTTATTTATTTAGGTTTAGATGAAGGTATGCTAGTGTACACCAGATTAGTTTTCAGGAACGTGTGTTTTATTTATTTAGGTTTAGATGAAGGTATGCTAGTGTACACCAGATTAGTTTTCAGGAACGTGTGTTTTATTTATTTAGGTTTAGATGAAGGTATGCTAGTGTACAACCAGATTAGTTTTCAGGAACGTGTGTTTTATTTATTTAGGTTTAGATGAAGGTATGCTAGTGTACACCAGATTAGTTTTCAGGAACGTGTGTTTTATTTAGTTAGGTTTGGATGAAGGTATGCTAGTGTACACCAGATTAGTTTTCAGGAACGTGTGTTTTATTTATTTAGGTTTAGATGAAGGTATGCTAGTGTACACCAGATTAGTTTTCAGGAACGTGTGTTTTTATTTATTTAGGTTTAGATGAAGGTATGCTAGTGTACACCAGATTAGTTTTCAGGAACGTGTGTTTTTATTTATTTAGGTTTAGATGAAGGTATGCTAGTGTACACCAGATTAGTTTTCAGGAACGTGTGTTTTATTTATTTAGGTTTAGATGAAGGTATGCTAGTGTACACCAGATTAGTTTTCAGGAACGTGTGTTTTTATTTATTTAGGTTTAGATGAAGGTATGCTAGTGTACACCAGATTAGTTTTCAGGAACGTGTGTTTTATTTATTTAGGTTTAGATGAAGGTATGCTAGTGTACACCAGATTAGTTTTCAGGAACGTGTGTTTTATTTATTTAGGTTTAGATGAAGGTATGCTAGTGTACACCAGATTAGTTTTCAGGAACGTGTGTTTTATTTATTTAGGTTTAGATGAAGGTATGCTAGTGTACACCAGATTAGTTTTCAGGAACGTGTGTTTTATTTATTTAGGTTTAGATGAAGGTATGCTAGTGTACACCAGATTAGTTTTCAGGAACGTGTGTTTTTATTTATTTAGGTTTAGATGAAGGTATGCTAGTGTACACCAGATTAGTTTTCAGGAACGTGTGTTTTATTTAGTTAGGTTTGGATGAAGGTATGCTAGTGTACACCAGATTAGTTTTTCAGGAACGTGTGTTTTATTTATTTAGGTTTAGATGAAGGTATGCTAGTGTACACCAGATTAGTTTTCAGGAACGTGTGTTTTATTTATTTAGGTTTAGATGAAGGTATGCTAGTGTACACCAGATTAGTTTTCAGGAACGTGTGTTTTATTTATTTAGGTTTAGATGAAGGTATGCTAGTGTACACCAGATTAGTTTTCAGGAACGTGTGTTTTATTTATTTAGGTTTAGATGAAGGTATGCTAGTGTACACCAGATTAGTTTTCAGGAACGTGTGTTTTATTTATTTAGGTTTAGATGAAGGTATGCTAGTGTACACCAGATTAGTTTTCAGGAACGTGTGTTTTATTTATTTAGGTTTAGATGAAGGTATGCTAGTGTACACCAGATTAGTTTTCAGGAACGTGTGTTTTATTTATTTAGGTTTAGATGAAGGTATGCTAGTGTACACCAGATTAGTTTTCAGGAACGTGTGTTTTATTTATTTAGGTTTAGATGAAGGTATGCTAGTGTACACCAGATTAGTTTTCAGGAACGTGTGTTTTATTTATTTAGGTTTAGATGAAGGTATGCTAGTGTACACCAGATTAGTTTTCAGGAACGTGTGTTTTATTTATTTAGGTTTAGATGAAGGTATGCTAGTGTACACCAGATTAGTTTTCAGGAACGTGTGTTTTATTTATTTAGGTTTAGATGAAGGTATGCTAGTGTACACCAGATTAGTTTTTCAGGAACGTGTGTTTTATTTATTTAGGTTTAGATGAAGGTATGCTAGTGTACACCAGATTAGTTTTCAGGAACGTGTGTTTTATTTAGTTAGGTTTGGATGAAGGTATGCTAGTGTACACCAGATTAGTTTTCAGGAACGTGTGTTTTATTTATTTAGGTTTAGATGAAGGTATGCTAGTGTACACCAGATTAGTTTTCAGGAACGTGTGTTTTTATTTATTTAGGTTTAGATGAAGGTATGCTAGTGTACACCAGATTAGTTTTCAGGAACGTGTGTTTTATTTATTTAGGTTTAGATGAAGGTATGCTAGTGTACACCAGATTAGTTTTCAGGAACGTGTGTTTTATTTAGTTAGGTTTAGATGAAGGTATGCTAGTGTACACCAGATTAGTTTTCAGGAACGTGTGTTTTATTTATTTAGGTTTAGATGAAGGTATGTTAGTGTACACCAGATTAGATTTCAGGAACGTGTGTTTTATTTATTTAGGTTTAGATGAAGGTATGCTAGTGTACACCAGATTAGTTTTCAGGAACGTGTGTTTTATTTAGTTAGGTTTGGATGAAGGTATGCTAGTGTACACCAGATTAGTTTTCATGAACGTGTGTTTTATTTATTTAGGTTTAGATGAAGGTATGCTAGTGTACACCAGATTAGTTTTCAGGAACGTGTGTTTTATTTATTTAGGTTTAGATGAAGGTATGCTAGTGTACACCAGATTAGTTTTCAGGAACGTGTGTTTTATTTATTTAGGTTTAGATGAAGGTATGCTAGTGTACACCAGATTAGTTTTCAGGAACGTGTGGTTTTATTTATTTAGGTTTAGATGAAGGTATGCTAGTGTACACCAGATTAGTTTTCAGGAACGTGTGTGTTTTATTTATTTAGGTTTAGATGAAGGTATGCTAGTGTACACCAGATTAGTTTTCCAGGAACGTGTGTTTTATTTATTTAGGTTTAGATGAAGGTATGCTAGTGTACACCAGATTAGTTTTCAGGAACGTGTGTTTTATTTATTTAGGTTTAGATGAAGGTATGCTAGTGTACACCAGATTAGTTTTCAGGAACGTGTGTTTTTATTTATTTAGGTTTAGATGAAGGTATGCTAGTGTACACCAGATTAGTTTTCAGGAACGTGTGTTTTATTTATTTAGGTTTAGATGAAGGTATGCTAGTGTACACCAGATTAGTTTTCAGGAACGTGTGTTTTATTTATTTAGGTTTAGATGAAGGTATGCTAGTGTACACCAGATTAGTTTTCAGGAACGTGTGTTTTATTTATATTAGGTTTAGATGAAGGTATGCTAGTGTACACCAGATTAGTTTTCAGGAACGTGTGTTTTATTTATTTAGGTTTGGATGAAGGTATGCTAGTGTACACCAGATTAGTTTTCAGGAACGTGTGTTTTATTTAGTTAGGTTTGGATGAAGGTATGCTAGTGTACACCAGATTAGTTTTCAGGAACGTGTGTTTTATTTATTTAGGTTTGGATGAAGGTATGCTAGTGTACACCAGATTAGTTTTCAGGAACGTGTGTTTTATTTATTTAGGTTTAGATGAAGGTATGCTAGTGTACACCAGATTAGTTTTCAGGAACGTGTGTTTTATTTATTTAGGTTTAGATGAAGGTATGCTAGTGTACACCAGATTAGTTTTCAGGAACGTGTGTTTTATTTATTTAGGTTTAGATGAAGGTATGCTAGTGTACACCAGATTAGTTTTCAGGAACGTGTGTTTTATTTAGTTAGGTTTGGATGAAAGTATGCTAGTGTACACCAGATTAGTTTTCAGGAACGTGTGTTTTATTTATTTAGGTTTAGATGAAGGTATGCTAGTGTACACCAGATTAGTTTTCAGGAACGTGTGTTTTATTTAGTTAGGTTTGGATGAAGGTATGCTAGTGTACACCAGATTAGTTTTCAGGAACGTGTGTTTTATTTATTTAGGTTTAGATGAAGGTATGCTAGTGTACACCAGATTAGTTTTCAGGAACGTGTGTTTTATTTATTTAGGTTTGGATGAAGGTATGCTAGTGTACACCAGATTAGTTTTCAGGAACGTGTGTTTTATTTAGTTAGGTTTGGATGAAGGTATGCTAGTGTACACCAGATTAGTTTTCAGGAACGTGTGTTTTATTTAGTTAGGTTTGGATGAAGGTATGCTAGTGTACACCAGATTAGTTTTCAGGAACGTGTGTTTTATTTAGTTAGGTTTGGATGAAGGTATGCTAGTGTACACCAGATTAGTTTTCAGGAACGTGTGTTTTATTTATTTAGGTTTAGATGAAGGTATGCTAGAGTACACCAGATTAATTTTCAGGAACGTGTGTTTTATTTAGTTAGGTTTGGATGAAGGTATGCTAGTGTACACCAGATTAGTTTTCAGGAACGTGTGTTTTATTTAGTTAGGTTTGGATGAAGGTATGCTAGTGTACACCAGATTAGTTTTCAGGAACGTGTGTTTTATTTAGTTAGGTTTGGATGAAGGTATGCTAGTGTACACCAGATTAGTTTTCAGGAACGTGTGTTTTATTTAGTTAGGTTTGGATGAAGGTATGCTAGTGTACACCAGATTAGTTTTCAGGAACGTGTGTTTTATTTAGTTAGGTTTGGATGAAGGTATGCTAGTGTACACCAGATTAGTTTTCAGGAACGTGTGTTTTATTTAGTTAGGTTTGGATGAAAGGTATGCTAGTGTACACCAGATTAGTTTTCAGGAACGTGTGTTTTATTTAGTTAGGTTTGGATGAAGGTATGCTAGTGTACACCAGATTAGTTTTCAGGAACGTGTGTTTTATTTAGTTAGGTTTGGATGAAGGTATGCTAGTGTACACCAGATTAGTTTTCAGGAACGTGTGTTTTTATTTAGTTAGGTTTGGATGAAGGTATGCTAGTGTACACCAGATTAGTTTTCAGGAACGTGTGTTTTATTTATTTAGGTTTAGATGAAGGTATGCTAGTGTACACCAGATTAGTTTTCAGGAACGTGTGTTTTATTTAGTTAGGTTTGGATGAAGGTATGCTAGTGTACACCAGATTAGTTTTCAGGAACGTGTGTTTTTTTATTTAGTTAGGTTTGGATGAAGGTATGCTAGTGTACACCAGTTTAGTTTTCAGGAACGTGTGTTTTATTTATTTAGGTTTGGATGAAGGTATGCTAGTGTACACCAGATTAGTTTTCAGGAACGTGTGTTTTATTTAGTTAGGTTTGGATGAAGGTATGCTAATGTACACCAGATTAGTTTTCAGGAACGTGTGTTTTATTTAGTTAGGTTTGGATGAAGGTATGCTAGTGTACACCAGATTAGTTTTCAGGAACGTGTGTTTTATTTAGTTAGGTTTGGATGAAGGTATGCTAGTGTACACCAGATTAGTTTTCAGGAACGTGTGTTTTATTTAGTTAGGTTTGGATGAAGGTATGCTAGTGTACACCAGATTAGTTTTCAGGAACGTGTGTTTTATTTAGTTAGGTTTGGATGAAGGTATGCTAGTGTACACCAGATTAGTTTTCAGGAACGTGTGTTTTATTTAGTTAGGTTTGGATGAAGGTATGCTAGTGTACACCAGATTAGTTTTCAGGAACGTGTGTTTTATTTAGTTAGGTTTGGATGAAGGTATGCTAGTGTACACCAGATTAGTTTTCAGGAACGTGTGTTTTATTTAGTTAGGTTTGGATGAAGGTATGCTAGTGTACACCAGATTAGTTTTCAGGAACGTGTGTTTTATTTAGTTAGGTTTGGATGAAGGTATGCTAGTGTACACCAGATTAGTTTTCAGGAACGTGTGTTTTATTTAGTTAGGTTTGGATGAAGGTATGCTAGTGTACCACCAGATTAGTTTTCAGGAACGTGTGTTTTATTTAGTTAGGTTTGGATGAAGGTATGCTAGTGTACACCAGATTAGTTTTCAGGAACGTGTGTTTTATTTAGTTAG
Organism: Diploptera punctata; assembly: GCA_030220185.1. Taxonomy (NCBI): domain Eukaryota; kingdom Metazoa; phylum Arthropoda; class Insecta; order Blattodea; family Blaberidae; genus Diploptera; species Diploptera punctata. Next base: position 220,964 of record JASPKZ010004180.1, on the reverse strand, counting down.
GTTTGGATGAAGGTATGCTAGTGTACACCAGATTAGTTTTCAGGAACGTGTGTTTTATTTATTTAGGTTTGGATGAAGGTATGCTAGTGTACACCAGATTAGTTTTCAGGAACGTGTGTTTTATTTAGTTAGGTTTGGATGAAGGTATGCTAGTGTACACCAGATTAGTTTTCAGGAACGTGTGTTTTATTTAGTTAGGTTTGGATGAAGGTATGCTAGTGTACACCAGATTAGTTTTCAGGAACGTGTGTTTTATTTAGTTAGGTTTGGATGAAGGTATGCTAGTGTACACCAGATTAGTTTTCAGGAACGTGTGTTTTATTTAGTTAGGTTTAGATGAAGGTATGCTAGTGTACACCAGATTAGTTTTCAGGAACGTGTGTTTTATTTAGTTAGGTTTGGATGAGAGCAAGTTAGTGTACGCAGGAATGTGAGATATAGTAGGTAATTGATTTTATTAGGTCAGGTGAGGTATTGAATAATATTTTGTTTGGATTAATTTTCCCGCTGTTCATTTTCGAGAAATACGTACGATAACATATCGATCATTTTCGAAAATCGATTCAATAAATCGAAAGCTTCTCAATTTCGTCATTGTGTGAAAGTGAATTTTCTTAAATTTCAATGTCTTTGCAATGTAATTTTGGTAACAGAGCACTGCAATTTTCTTCTATTTAACCTCTGCAAAGAAGAGAACCATGATACCATCCTAAACTGACATTTGAATATCAGAACTGACGTGACAATCACAATGGCTGCTACATTCTTCAGACAACATACAAAATAGTGATTCATAATTATTGTTATTTTCCTGGTTTGTTTCTCCGTCGTCGCATTTTTTAAAGCAGACCTCCCTGCCAGGCTCATGGAGCCTGTGAACCAACTGTGGGGTCGTCAGGACCGAGCGACCTTACGCATTATGTAGCTCAAATCAATTTACCTGAATTGGTAACTCCTACACCTTATCCCGAGGTGTTGGTTTTAAGTTTATGAACTTCCGAAGTGGTTTCGCGAAGTAGACAAGGGACAACAAGGCAGTTGACTAGGCAGTATAGGGCTTTGCCCGAGGTATCCCTAGGAATGGTGTCGGGTCTAACTGTTCACATATTTTATGTATCTAAGCTTTATTTCAAAACCAAAACTATTCCGAAATTCATACGTCCACTTATAGCGCTGGCGCCGTATCAAGTTTTTAAATATTCAAAGGGTTTGGGCATCGGTGAATAGTTTTCGAATTTACAAAAACTTTCTTCTGCATTAATTTGAGGACATTGTACAACGTTTTAGGCCAAGCCCGTTTTGATTGTTTTTGTTCGAAACACCCTAATCTCATTCATCAACTCCCCCACAGAACATGAAGTTAGATAAGTTGCTGTAATTCAGTACGAAACATTATTTATAGTAACTAACTAACTAACTCACTGGCACTATCGAACTCGGCCGCGCGGATATAAGCTCCCATGCATCCCTATCCTGAGCTAATGTTTTCCAATCATTTCCAGTATAATCTACTTCCCTCAAATCATTCTTGGTCTAAATTAATTATAGTACATTTTAATAATCGGGATATAAGAAACAATTTTAAAGTAAATCTTCTGACTAAATAAAGTTTTCTCTCCAAAGTGCACAGGATTAAATAAAACACCTTCTGTCAGATGGAGAAAAATTCTACAATATAATTAACCCTACTAAAGCAATATAAACTTGTTTAATCTATATGGACACATGATTAAATATATCCAACACTAGAAAACCTGCTTTATCGGATTTCATTCTTACAACAAGCAATAATATTCTGTGATTCAAGAGCAGCTATTATTGCTGTTACAAGCAGGATGAAACCTAAAAGAGATGGTTGCCATTCCTAACAATTGAGATATTAATCACCTCATTATTTATAATTAAATTTTAATGAAGTTTCAAGAAATAAAATGTGGGAATACTTTAAAACACACTTGTTTACTAAAATCTTTGAGTATCCAAACAAAAATCTCCTACATCTTTAAATTTGCCATGAGTCATGATTTTCTGTCTCAATATGTTTACATAATTTAAATTACCTCTTCCCCACTTTCCTCTTTTCCACTTTACAAGAAGATGTGGATCAGGGCCACCATCCCAGCAATATTCTGTCGTTTCATCCAAATATAGAATATCTGGAAAATACTGGAGAATACGAGACCCGATGATTGTATTGCTAAGTGCTCGACATATAAGGTGAATATAAGATGATTGTATGTGTTCGGGGACTATTCGGGCCTTAACGTTTCCTGAAATTTGTCTTTATAAGTAAGGAAAAAACTGAAAAAATCTCACCCAGGAAACGTGCCACGAGGATGGAATCCGCGTCCACTGAGAACGAGGCATCGACGTTATCCTGAGACCTCAGATGTATACTATCAAAATAAACAGATTAACACTATATGTATTGTAGTAGTTCAAAATTAACTTTAAATGGAATATATTTCAAAAGATAGCCACATTGCAACATATAGGCATATACATATCTTCTTACCTACTATCCTTTGGTATACCTACCATTCGCCAAATACCTCACTTTCATCTACCACAGAAAGTGTGGTATTTAGACTGTTATCTTCGGTAAATATGGTACATTTTGGTTTGTAGCGTAATTCGACATAACCGTCATAAGCGACTTCTACTTTTCACAGTCAGTGTTGAATCATAAGACACACGTTTCTTCCGAGGTACAGCACAGTTCTCCCATTAAATCCAAAATTAAGAAATTATATCGCATTAATTACTGCTAAATTTTGAATGGAAAGAGAGGGGAAAAGTCATAAAAGATCTGCAAACAGATGGAACTATAGCAAGCCATGCGGTCCACAATTATCATAAAAACCAATATATTGAAATTAAGATTATTATTAAAAAACTTGCGAATACGCAATTGCTTAATGTGTCACAAGGCTTACTTATTCTTCTTCTTGTAAGCCCATGTTTTCCCTTAATAGAGATTTAGGCGCTCTCCCCCTACAGGGAAGAATTTGAACCATGTTAATTTTGTTACACTTATTTTCGTATAGATGTCATTTGAGGGGCCCGTGGTCAGCGTTCCGCCTCATACTGACATCTAGAAAACCAATGTAGTACTAGGACGGGAAAATTCATTAAATTTTGCTTAGAGGCCTTTTCATTCAGGCGTAAGGATCTTTTACGAGCCTGAAAATCTTCAGACTCGGGACCCACGGCTTAAAGTCCCTCCCAGAGGACTTGCTCCTTGGATTTTTTCATCCTAAAAAATCCATTGACCCCGGCCGGGTTTGAATCCGTTACCCTCGGGACCAGAGGCAAGGAGCATAACCACTAGTCCACCGCGGCCGATCACAAGGCTTACAAAAATATAAATAAATAACTAGTTATAATGTTAAAACATTTTCAAATGTTAATTTCCCTATGTATAAATTGATATAATGTCTTACGTTTGTCATTGAATCTATTCCCTATTAATTTGATCGCTCCACTACCTCACAGACACTTTTGCCCACATTTTATTGAACTTTTATAACGAAGAGCATGTTTGGGATCAAAACGTTTTCTTTCTCTTCTCAAAACAACGGAATGCAGTCCCCAATTGGGTTCCGCTTGGAACATTCCAAGTATATTTTCTTTCTTTGCAAAAACCACATAAGTCACAATGGCAAACAATAAAATAGGCAGCATTATTATAACTTAATTATCACAAAAACTATAAAATAACTTTCTCGCACCTTCGCATATTTTAAATGAAGTGGAGGCAAGATTTTGTAAGAAATGTAACCAACATTAAAAGCCAAGAGCGGGAAAGTAAAATGCCACATTAATGTCCAGAACTTCCAGACTTTACGTACCAAAATAAATTCATAATCGTCACATAACGTTTCAACACCATAAATTACAAATACCACCAAAGAGAAAAGTAAAGACAGAAATGAACTGTTAAATTTGATAACTGAAAGGAGTAGGAAGTTTTGAATTTCCAGAGAATTTTTGTTAACCAGCATAATCCATCCATCCATCCAATGGCTGATTGCTTCAAATTCGAGCTTTGGCCTCCCTTAAATGCTCCCTCCAACAATTTATATTTTGCGCAGCAAGCCTCCAGTTGCGACACTTAAGTAAGTTTGCAGCATTTTCCTTAATACCATCCTCCCATCATTTTTTCGGTCTTCCAATTCCAACTCGTCTATTCCCCATAAAACTTGCTGTAAGCACCTTTCTTGGTGCTCGGTCTGTCCATTCCGAGGCATATTGGGTTTCTGAACGTATTTTTTTACGGGGTAGGGATGTCAACCCCACGCCCAACCTCTAACAATCCTAGGAGGTCGATGATTTTCTGTTGGGGTTTTCTCCCTTGGCTGGTATGTCATAATTTTCAAGCGTCGGGAACTCGCTTTTTCGCCCCTGCACTTCTTAGTAATAACCAGGAGCCACAACGAGGACGTGGTGCATTGGGCTGGGCAGGAATAAATGGCATTTCTTGGGTTTTAACAGTGTGCACCCACCACATATTGCCCCTTCGGCTCCCTAACCAAAATAATAATCGATCCAAAACCAAAAATACAAAGAATTGCAGCCAGGTATTTTTTGTTCCTTCTACATATTGGATGAGCCTCCATAATACTACTCAGTACACAGTACATAAGTAAAACATTATAAAGTTGTTCCAACGTGGTAAAAAGTACGAATCAATACTAGTAAAATTCATATCAAATTCCGTTGAGGTGAAGTCATATGATGAAAGTTAAAAATTAAATTGTACCTGTTGGTAGGTGCCGTCGTCCTCAACTTGTTAATATATTGTATATAAAATTAACTGGAGCGCTTTCGGAAGTTACCTTCCATCTTCTGCAGGTTGAGTTTCCGTTACTTGTTGTTGTGTACGGTGATGTATACTCCAACTGTTTGTAGCAGCAACTTATATATAAATTTAACAATTATCCGAGTGGTTAAGGCAAGAAGCCTTGGCTCAGAGCTACTGGACTTACGCAGTTTCCATAGGGTAAGAAACTTTCTCATGGTATTTCGGCCAGTATGGGACCGGTGCCACCCAGCATCGTGAGGCATTTTGGTAGCTACAATAAGTAGCGGTTCCAGGTTGAGAAAACCAGCTATAACGGCTGGGGGACTCGACATGCTGACCACATGTCACCCCTACACTGGCTAGTTGATCATCTACCTCTGTGATTAACACATGCAGCAGGATGCTAAGGGCCGTATAGACCTGTCAAGCCATGGAATGTAATTAAAGTTTAGTGTATTTTCAGCCGCTCCAAAATGATTCCCGGCAAGAGAGAAGAGCTGTCCTTCTCAATCGCATGTACAAAAATCATGCGCACTCTTTCATTCAACAGACACGTCATGCGCAGCTACTCTCTCACGCATCTTTGCTCACTCCAATTTCTAAACTCTAAAGCTTGCCAATACTATTTCATAACCGGTTTATTGCAGGCAATACTATACCATCCTGTTTGTATTTTTTAGTTCGGTTTTCTAATAAAGCGTGTTGTTTTAGTTTTTTAAACTATTATTTATTAATTAACGCATTTATATAGACGATGTCTTGTTGAGTTGAGTACAGAGAGGAGTGTAGTAAGTGTGTGTGTGAGGAATGAAGATGAGGAGAAGAGAGGTGATGAAATGAGGGGTCCCAGCAAGAAAGTGCCAAGCCACATTTTTGGTCAAATTGAACTAGTTATGCCATCTTGTATATAATATTATTTTGAATAGTCTAGCGTCAAGTGTGCATACAGAAAACTCAACATATGGTACTAAATTAAGTTTTTTTTTTGTCCTAATCTTTCAAGCATCTTCCATAACTGCAAGAACAGTGTCAAGCAACAAAGGGAATTTGTGGAAAATTGTTTGCAGAAATAAAGTGAAGTTTTCTGGTGAATTCAATGATGAAGATAGGATAATAGCTCTGATCCCGAATATTTGCCACGCTCTGAGGAAGAATTAACTTCAGAAATTTAAATGCAAGCAAGTGTTGCTTGGCATTATATTGTCCTCGTATGATTTCATGTAGATTTGTTGGTTAGAGAAATTATGAATTTATTTTTATAAAACATGTTTCTGGTCACTTTTTCAATTTGTATTATACGCCATGATACTAACCTTTAATGTCTAATGTACGTTTATTTTATTATCTTATATAGTCTAAATTATTAGTTAATTAATAATTATTGCTTGGTGTTTTATTGTCCTAAAAGTTCAATATGCATAACATATGTGTGTATTAGCAAATAATTGAAATTGCCATTAATAAGTAACTTTCTGATAGTATAAACATAATGAACTACTGTTATGATATTATATTACTGGAATTTAAAGTTTTTAAAGATTATAAAAATATAATAATAATAATAATATATATATATATATATATATATATATATATATATATACACATGATATGAAAAGAAAAAAGAATGCTTGAGTCGGGATTTGAACTCGAGTCTCTAAAGTCTGTACCTTTAGCGCTCTAACCAACTGAGCTACCCAAGAATTCCAAGACAAACATACAATTTTCTTATAGGCCCCTACATGTAGTATTCTCAATTCACACAAGAGGTAGCGGAAAGATCTTCCGACTGCCATCTAGCGGCTAACATAACAGTTAAGCAAATTATTAAAGAGAATATTTACTTTATAGCAGTAACGCTTGTATATATAGACATTATAAATATATTTTTGCCACTTGGCAATGAAGGCAAATATGATATGAAAAGAAAAAAGAATGCTTGAGTCGGGATTTGAACTCGAGTCTCTAAAGTCTGTACCTTTAGCGCTCTAACCAACTGAGCTACCCAAGAATTCCAAGACAAACATACAATTTTCTTATACATGTAGTATTCTCAATTCACACAAGAGGTAGCGGAAAGATCTTCCGACTGCCATCTAGCGGCTAACATAACAGTTAAGCAAATTATTAAAGAGAATATTTACTTTATAGCAGTAACGCTTGTATATATAGACATTATAAATATATTTTTTATATATATATATATATATATATATATATATATATATATATATATATATATATATTTATTAAACACAATGTGTACACTAATATTATATACATGGTTTACAATTTTGCTATTAATTCGTGAATTGTTTTGGTTCTGTTTTCGCACTTCACTAAGTGATACTTTGGGCACGGTTTGCTACAGAGTTTACAGAAGCAGGACTCCTCAGGTTCATGGTAACTTTGTTTATGACATATTTTGCCATGGAAGTCGTGAGCGGCGAAGCGTGTGTATAAGTGGCGAAGTCGAAAATTTGGTCCTTTCCATTCGTCTGTGTTTAACGCTTCCGTTTCCGTGATTTCGTTCGGAATCTCTCTGGCTTTTCTCTGTCTCTCCTCGATTGCTGTTTTGTATACCTGCGTTTCTGGTAGATCGAAGTGTTTTCGGATGTCTTCTATGAAGTAAGACTCCTTTGCTATTATGTACGCATAGCTATGTCTTGTGAATTTTGAAATTGAAAGAGCCCGTTTTAGGAATCTCGCTTTTATGCTTTCAAGTTTCATGAAATTTTTGGCTGTGAGATATGTCCATATTAGCTGGATTCCATAAGTGGCAACCGGCATAACTTTGATGTTGAATAATGCTATTGCTGTTGGTAGGGATAGGTTTCGTAACTTTGGAATGTCATAAATGGCTTTTGTGGCAGCTGTAGCACGCTCTTGTATATGCATCGAGAATACTGTTCCGGTGGTCTGTAGTGTTATTCCTAGGTATTTTGAAGCTGCTAACGAATTCTAGAGTTGACCCGTCGCATGTGAGGTGATCTCTCTTGGATAGTCTCTCCTCCTCTCCTAAATTTCATAGCTTTGGTCTTTGAGCTATTTATTACCATTGAATTTTCTAGTGCCCATTTCCTGATCTTCTCCATGGCTGCTTGTAGGTCTTCTAGGCTCCTGGAGAGGATAGCCATGTCATCTGCGTACATAAGGAGTTTGACGTTCCTTGTGTCTATCACCTGACCGATATCCGCCGTCATGACGTTAAAGAGTATCGGGCTCAGCGGGTCTCCTTGTAGTACCCCTCTTGTCTGGATGATATTTTTCGACGTAGTTATGCCGTCGTGTATAGCCACAGAGTTTGCGGTCAGCACAGACGCGATTATTTGTAGTTCATTGCTAGTCCTACCTAGTACGCTTTCTAGCTTTTGAACGAGTATATTCCTGTTGATGCTATCGAAGGCTTTAGCGTAATCTATGAAGATTGCGTACAGAGGGTGGGGTGGTGGGTTGCGCCAAGGTCGTTGTTATTTCTTTTATAATTTCATGTACAGCGTGTAGCGTTGATCTGCCCGGGGTGAAGCCATATTGATTCATTGGTATGATAGCACGTAATCTTGGTTCAATTCGCCTCAGTAGAAGTCTACTGAAAAGTTTAAACATGACGTTTTCCAGGGCTATTCCCCTATATGAATTTGGATCGTCCTTTCGTCCTTTGCCTTTGTAAAGCACAGTTATCAGTGTGCTCCTCCACTGTTTTGGGATTGAATTATTCTTGAAACATTCTCTGAAAAGGCACGCTAGCGGTTCCGCCAGGTCTCGGACTGTGTCTTTCAGGTGTTCAGCATATATTCCATCTGGGCCGGCCGCTTTGTTGTTCTTTTCCGTTCATGATTAGTTGAGTGACTTCTTCTGTTGTGATGGGGGTCGAGGTTTGATTGCGTTCCGCATGTAGTGAGAAGGAGTTGGACATTTTGTTCCTTTCTCCCAGGAGGTTGCTGAAGTGCAATTCCCATCGCTCCATGTTTACGAGGGGGCTCGATCTGTTCTTCTTCGAGGACCTTAGGATTTTTGTAAGGTTTCATTTCCGCCTCAGCAATTAGTTCCTGTTCTACGAGGAGGTCGTATGTTAATTTCTTTTCCTTTAGTAGGCATTTGTTTTCCCACGCTATACGGCGTACTCTGTCAGTGCATCACCTCCGTGTTCCCTAGCAGCATGGAGGAGTTGTAGTGTCCTTTGCCTCATTACGTAACAATCTTCGTCGAACCATGGCTTCGCGGTGCGTTTCGATCTGGGCAGTTCTCTGGTGGAGTGTGTGATTATGTCATTCATAGCAGCAGTTGCCTCGTCTAAGTTCCCCTCCCCTGCCTCATCATGTCCACTATTTTTGGTAGCTCTGCTTTGTTTGTTTCCCATCTTTCTTCGTCTATGTATCTTGAAATTGACGGTTTGAAATATGTGCCTAATGGTTCTTGTGTTCCTGCACTGGCATGGAATTTTGTTATAACAGGGAGGTGTTTCCTAATTGTGACATTTTCCACATTCACCTCAGCGTCACCTCGACCGTTCGTGAAGACCAGGTCGATTGTGCTCCTCCCGTTTGGTGCCACATATGTGTAATCCTTTTCCTGGTTTAACAGGATTAGCCCGTAGTCCAAAAGAAAGTCGGTAACCGCTTGTGTTTTTGTGTCCCATTTGTCTATTCTACAGTTAAGATCGCCTACCAGGAAAGTAGGTTTGCTATCTTCTGTGTTTTCTAGTGCCCTTCCTAATTCATCGATGATGACCTCGGGTTCGGTGTTAGGAGTGAAGTATGCGCCAACGATGTTCGCTCTTCTAGTGACTATCGTAAGAGTGCTGTCTGTACAATCGGTTACTCTGAGGGGTTGCAGGTGGGGTTTTATGTAGCAGCTTAGACCCCTGAAGGTCGTCCTCTTTCTCCTTTCTTAGCTGGGGAATGGATTCCGTAGAAACTAGTTATGTTTATGTCTTCTGTGCTGAGGGTTTCTGTGAAGAATAAAATGTCATTATCTTGGAGTGTACATAGGGGGGTCATGTCAATAACAGATTTCAGCCCTTCTACATTCCACAACATTATTTTCATGACGTCACTTTTGGTACCATTACTGTGGCAGTGTTGCCCCCTGCCTTTGGGAGCGAAAAAGACGATAACGTCTGACTACTACCCCCTCCGGCCATGATTCTGGGCTGGTGATTTTCTGTAGGTCCTTGAGTGGTATTCCTACTTTGAATGCTTTCAAGGAACCTCTCGATTGGATTTCTTCGCATTCCAGGATTTCTGTGACCTCCAGTCTTCTCAGGTGTTTTTCTACCTTCTCACGGGTTGTGTTTTGGTGAAGGCGTCCGATATACAGCCAGGCTCTTCGGCATGCCGCTTGTAGTTCCTCTCCAGCTGCTGTTGTGTGTGTTTCTAGGGCTGTATTGGTGCCGATGATTGTAGGTGTCTGGATAGTTTGCGTCTTAGGTACACGCCTTCTTCTTACAACCTCTGTCCATGGTGCCTCTTCTCTGTTGAATGATATCGGGTCTTCGTTTCGTTCTATGGAGGGGTGGGAGTGTTCTTCTTCTACTGTTTCTTGTGTTGCGTTTTTAATTTCATTATGCTGTGTCGCGGTTTTTATTTCATTTTGAATTAAATGTTTGACGCTCATACTCCAGTTTACCATTATATAAATATATTTTTGCCACTTGGCAATGAAGGCAAATATGATATGAAAAGAAAAAAGAATGCTTGAGTCGGGATTTGAACTCGAGTCTCTAAAGTCTGTACCTTTAGCGCTCTAACCAACTGAGCTACCCAAGAATTCCAAGACAAACATACAATTTTCTTATACATGTAGTATTCTCAATTCACACAAGAGGTAGCGGAAAGATCTTCCGACTGCCATCTAGCGACTAATATAACAGTTAAGCAAATTCTTTTTTTCTTTTCATATCATATTCGCCTTCATTGCCAAGTGTCAAAAATATATTTATAATATCTATATATATATATATATATATATATTGCAAAATTATAAACCGCACGGAAGGAGAAATGTTGGTCGCCCACACAAGATGATTTGAACAATTTTAACAATCCTAGCTTTCATGAAACCGGAACGAGCCAACAGACTTAATCCCTGGATGATGATGATGATATATATGGACATATGCTTGTGTGGGATGATGGTATTGCAGGACAGGAAAGCGATGAGATTGGAAGCTGCATTCTGAAATACATAAAAACTAAAAGCATTTGTGCAAAGAAACTGGTTATATTTTCTAACAATTTATTGTAAGGGTCAGAATAAGAATTGTAATATAATGGTATTTTGCAATTATCTATCCACACAAAGCAGTTTAAAGAAATTGAACATTGTTTTCTAAGTTATATTTGAAGAGAAAAATTATACGTTCAGACTGGGGTTTGAACCCAGGACCTTTCGCACTCTAGACGAATGCTCTATCAAGTGAGCTATCTGAGAAACTCCAATCTAAACGCAAATTTTTCTCTTATTGTATTTTTTTTCTGGACACACATACTTACCCTCTGATAGAGATTTTACTAGAATTGAAAAATATCAGAGCGGACAATCCAATGTATACTCTCCGTCACACTGGAGAGAAATAATAATCATGTGATCGTAAGCACTAATTTGATGTAGCCGAAATGGAAAGCACTGATTTTTTTCGATATAATAGCTTTAAAAAGTGGGGTAATTAATACTAATAAGAAAGTTTGTATCAGCGGTGTGGAGCTCAGATTCTCACAAACTATATATTTCTGATTTCAAAATACCAAATCATTGGGTCAATGAATTAAAAAAAAACAGGATGAATGTGGAGTTTGAACACAATTATTGATAATTGCAAACTAGATATATTCCAACTTTAATTCTACCCCCTTAAAATTAAACTTTACAAGGATAATGAAAATATCTGGAAATATAACACATTTTATTACTTTATCACCTACTCTATAGGAACATTTTAGGTTTCAACAAGAAAAAAGGGAACCTAAGTATCATGACTCCAAAGAAGAAAAATATAAGACCACTTAGCCTAAGGTAAAAAAGAGTAAACTTACAAATTTGATGGAACATGTCCCTCCAATCTATCATGGCTTTTAACTGAACTTGATACCAGATTATATTTAACTCATGCCCCAAATGGGAGTCAATGACCAATCACGTTTCAATGATTTCTGTTTTACAACCAATCAGAGTCGTGTTTCACCAAATATTTATCAGTGTTATAATTACCATATTAAAGAAAGCTCCTCCTTATAATATTGCGATCCTTTGGCAATAAATAGTATGATCTGGTTGCAGTGATAAACAAAAGAAGCAGTAGAAGCGTACCTATCGTTTCTTATTTGTTTTCAAACATCGCCGTTTACAATAAATATATGAATATTTTAAAATAACTATAGTTAAATAATGATTTGTGAGTAAACAGCTTAATTTTATTCGTTAAATAGTCCTAACAAATGCCACTCTTGATTTCCAAATTCTCTAGATAAATTCACTCCTCACTTCGTGAGTCGTGAATTTATCGATAATTTGGAAATCACTCGTGGCATTACTTATGATAATGATCGAATAAATGACGTGGAGGACTTATTTTAGGGCATTCTTTATTTTTTGTGAAACATATATTATTCGATTTGATTAAAAAGGTCAAATAAGTCTCATAGAATGCGATGGGCAGGACATGTGGCACGAATGGGGAATGAAGACGTAATGGAAGCTCCTTCTAGGAAAACCAGAAGGAAAAAGCTCAGTTGGTAGGCCAAGAATGAGGTGGGAGAATTAACATTAACCATGATTTCAAGGAAGTAGATTATACAGGGAATGATTGGAGAGCTTATGTACCTGCGGCCATGAACCTACGGATATGATAGTGCCAGTGAGTTAGTTAGTTAGGGCAAATAATAGTTAACTGTAACCATGTCTTATATTAATAAGTATTTATTCAACTTTTTAAATGGTGAAATACATGATGAGTTGATGAGGAAGGTTTTTTAGAGCATTGTTTATCTTTTGTGGAATATATATTACTTCGTTTTATTAAATAGTGCAAATATAGTTAATTGTAAATATTTCTTATGCTGATAAATATTTGTTTCATATATGATTTTATTTGTTTAGTAAACATAGTGTCAAGCTACACATCAACATTTTTTTTTTTTAATTTAACTTTTGGATATAAAAATAATAAAATATTTATAATATATATCACTGTTTCATTAAAAGTATTAGAAAAGCATATGTGATCTCTTGAATCAATATTTAATATTGTCTCTTATTTGAGGATTTGAACAAATATTCAAATCGATTTATCTCAGAATCAGGAAAATGTGACTTGGCACTTTCTTGCCGGAACCCCTTCAAATCTGATTGTGGCACATAGCTATTATTATCGAAAAGTATAAAGAGGACGGAATGCTTAGCCCCTGACGGACTTCTCAACGCATTTAGTGCTGAGGAGTTTGCAATTTAATGCAAGTATCTGCTGTACAATTCAGCAAAAAAAATTGTGCACTACTAATATTACAGTAGACTAGTTGATTGCCCGATGTTGCACGGGAATTTATTTATCCCAATCATTTTGGCTCCAGTTAGCTTAGTAACCTCAAAAACTATGAATTTGACACTAACACAGGTACCTAGTGATTAATTTTACATGTCACCCCCTCTCGCCCCTCTAAGGTTGCTAGTGGTCAAATTTGATTTTAAATTCCTTCAGGACTGCGACCAATGAGCTCAAAAGCCCCCAATAACTATGTATCAGACACTAATCATAAGTAATGCCACGAGTGATTTCCAATTTATCTAGAGAATATGGAAATCAAGAGTGGCATTTGTTAGGACTATTTAACGAATAAAATTAAGCTGTTTACCCACAAATCATTATTTAACTATAGTTATATTAAAATATTTATATATTTAATGTAAACGGTGATGTTTGAAAACAAATGAGAAGCGGTAGGTACGCTTCATCTGTTTCTTTTGTTTATCACTGCAACCAGATCATACTATTTATTGCCAAAGGAACGCAATATTGTAAGAATGCTCTCTAGTGGAGAAAAAATGAACACATCAAACTGTGTATTAATTCATTTCTGATGTCGTATGATGTAAATATGACAATTATATTTTTCTGGATTGTTACCTGGGAAAAAATACATTTAAGAAAGTGCAAACAGTGGTTTCTTTTTTTGGTGGTATAATCAATTGCTACAAATGTTTTTATATTAACTCCCGCATGCGGCATGTGTTGACATTCATGCACTATATATACAATCTGGTAGCCGTATTTCTCACAGGCTCAGTCACTGCAAAATAATGGTCAGACCTGTTCAGAATATTAAAAAGGAGTAGTTTTCTTTAATATGGTAATTAAACACTGATAAATATTTCGTGAAACACTACTCTGATTGGTTGTAAAACAGAAATCATTGAAACGTGATTGGCCATTGAGCCCCATTTGGGGCAAGAGTTAAATAGTCACAGAAATTTTAGTAGACATTGTTTTTCGCCTCTTCTCAACCCTGGGATGCCAGGGCCAAAGGTAGGCTTAATATGACAACTGTAGTATCATCAGCGAGCTTAGCGACCGCAAAAACGAGTTCAATACTAATCAAGGTTAGTGGTATAATTTTATTTTTCCACCCCTTATTACCCTTCACTCCCTCATTAGTAGTAGCACAAATGCCATCCAAACTCTGACCAATTATCACAACCATCACGAAAACATGGATTCAACACTAATCTCGTCTTCTTTTAGAAATTTTATATTTCACCCCTTAACATCCTCCGTCCACCGCTGTGATCTCGAGGTAGCGTGCTGCCTTGTCACGCAGCGGGCCCGGGTTCGATCCCCGGTCGGGGTTTTCTGGGTGAGGTTTTTATCGGGGTTTCTCCTCACATGTAAGACAAATGTCAGGAAAACTTAAAGACCCAAACGGTCCCCGAAATCACATGGCCATCATCATCACCATCCTTATCATTATCATCATCATCATCATCATCCTTATCATTATCATCATCATCATCATCCTTAACCGGTGTCGAAAGCAACGGGAAGCTACCACACCTACAATTCCCTAGTAAAGCTGCAAGCATAGCATGAAGAACCTGCCTTCGGGCAGAATTGCTATGGGTAACATCCTCCGCCATTTATGGGTACAAGTAATCGAACTTGGGCTTAAATATTATCAATCAAGTAACAGAGCCCCAAAAATATGAATTTGACACTAATCTCGGGAACTTCTTTAATTTTTATTCTTCATCTCTCTACACTCTTCCAGGAGTACTAGGATCATACTTAAACTAAAATACCATCTGGACTGTTACCAATCAACTTAGCGATCCGGAAAACTATAATCGATAATAATCTTCATTATTTTCAATTACTTTTAGATGTCGCCTTCATTCGCCCCTCATTAGGATGCTGGGGGTCTCTTAACAACTATAGAAACTTTTCCGATTGTAAGTTATATGCATATCGAGTACCTATGAAGTTCCTACAGGTCTTCTAAAGTAATGATGGAACATATAAAGGTCCCTGTACATCATTTTCCCACTTTTGTTAACCCCCTTATGGTTGCTAGGAATATGTTACATATGTTACGTAATACAGACACTTTTCTAGATTATAATTAATGTGTACCATATATATATATATATATATATATATATATATTTTATATATATTAAAACTTGTTACATATATAGTTCATATGTTTTAATTATAATTTAGATAATTTAAATTTGTAAATTAAACCTGTAAATGCGAATGTCAAGAAATAAGACAACCAAACGCTCCCCCAACATCATTCGGTCATTGTAATCAACATTGTTAAATATTCCCTGTTTAGTATGAATGTATGTGTGTGAATGGTGTGTTTCGTCTTATGTTGTGCTGTCTCAGAGGAGGCCGTGACATTGAGCTGATCACTCAATCAAGGAGACCCTCCATGTCCTTGTGTGGTCAATAAAGTATACTTGTGATCCATAGTTTAAAATCCCTTTCCCGACAGGTCGTATCACTGTAAAGCCCGGGGGGCGTGTGAAGTGTAAATTGTACCTAAAAGGTGAAAGGCTAAACTAAGTTAATGGAGTAGAATACTGCAGATTATTGGAATTATGTGCGGTTTAATGGAAGATAGAAACGTTTGCCCTCAACAGTGCCACAATAAGAAAGTATAGCTTGATAGAAGTTGTGTCCGAATTATTGTACACCCTTAGACAAAAAAATGAGTCATCTCTTAATTCTATCAACCGATCGGGGAACTTCGTGAGCACTCGCAGAAGCCTTATTCACATTAACACTTTTCAGTAATTGTACTGTGGTGTTCGCTAGTTAACGTAGTGCACACTCAAGTTACATAAAAGAGAGAGCTTGCCTTTGTGTGTTTCCGTGAGGTTTAACACACAACATCTGCGTTCGTAACTTCACGGGTTCGGTTTTTTTTTTTTTTTTTTTTTTTTTTGCTGAATGTTAGGATAGCACTTCGCCTGTAATATAGTTTCATATTTAATTTTATATTTGAGTTTTATGGCTTTAATGCACACACAAAACACATAAATGAAAACCTGCTAATAATTAAATGAAGAAAGAAAATAATATCTTCTAAAATGAAACTTTAACAAAAAGAAAATCAATATCGGGTGTATGAATCCTCAGCATCTATTGCCGCCCTCAAGCTGCGGGACATTGATGCAATCAAATTTCTACAGGCACGTGGACGATCGGCTAGAGCATCCCAGGCGTCTTGAATTTGTGCCCATAAGCCATCTTTCATTTTTCGTGCATCTGCAGGCCAATTAGAGTCCATCTCTATTTTCATCTTAGCCCATACATTTTCGATTGGATTCAACCTGGTTAACAGCGAAATTTGATTTGCCTTCTCCTTTAACAATGAAATCAAATTTCGCTAAACATATTTCAGAAAGCGGCCACAGTTTTAACAATATCGATAATACAATGTAAATTATACACAGAGAAATCAACAGACACAAAATTAACATTTTACAAGAAATCGAAATTATCAAGAAGGCCAAGAATACAAACACTCTCAACGAAAATATGCCTAATGAGAAAAACCCTCTATTAGACATACAGTTAATTCAATACTACTACAACAACTCCAGAAGATGAAGCATGCATCGAAAGGCCTAGAGTGAAATCAACGAAAATTTTAGATAGTTGAGGAAGACGGTAGTATAAAAAGGTAAAAATAAATAATAGTCTAAACAAACTAAAACAACACGCTTTATTAGAAAACCGAACTAAAAAATGAAAAATAATTTTATTTTCCAAAACGCTTGGGATAAAATTAAAGTGGTCAACAAAAAAATAATCTCCAACACATCTAGAATAAAACTAGAGTTATCTACAAAAAAAATAATTTTAATATCAAAAGCGTGGGGTGCTCTATATCAATTAATACTTATATTTGATAATAAACAGATATTGGTAAAAGTAAAGTCTCTAAGAAGAAAACGTAAAAACCATAAAAAGCACCCAACGTTTTTTATGGTATTTTTTTTGTAGATAACTCTAGTTTTATTCTAGATGTGTTAAAGATGATTTTTTTTGTTGACCTCTTTCTTTTTTTCCCCAAGTGTGTTGGAAATTAAAATTATGTTTTTATTTTTTGTTCGGTTTTCTAATAAAGCGTGTTGTTTTAGTTTTTTAAACTATTATTTTTTTTTTTAGTTTGGTTATCTAATAAAGCGTGTTGTTTCAGTTTTTAAACTATTTTTTTTTTTAATTTTTAGTTTAACTGATTGTCATAAACTGGAATCCCATGAAAATTTAATTGCTTAATACTTTTCTAAAAAAAGCCTCCGGCCCGGATTTGAACCAGCGACCTATTGATTGCTGAAATTATATACCACTACAGTCCACCGCTCTACTAACTGAGCTCTTACAACGATTGACTAAAAATTTGATAAGTCCACACAGGTTTTTATTTTTTTGATTTTCCGATGATTTTGGCCAGGATTTTAGAAAAAAAACTATGAAATTATTATATTGCCATGGGTCCTTTACAAGTATATAAAGTTTCAAGTCGATCCAATGTTTTTAAGTGGATGAAAATCGTGTTCAAACATTTCGTTACATAGATACAGGTTCGTTACATAGACAGATACAGGTCAAGCTAATATAAAGCGGGTAAAAATATATAATTAACATTGTTATAACCTCAACGGTATAAAAAAATTATGAACTTAAAAAGTATAGATTAATTAAAATGTTGAAATAAAATGTATTTAATTCATAAAACGTTTTAATACAAATATCACGAAAAAAAAACTGCGTAATTGAAGACGCGAACCTGCGATTTTCATCAACAGAAACAGTGACCGCGTGCTTTACCGCTGAGCTATCCGGACACGTAGAATGATTTTCAGTTCATGCCACATAACACAGTAGCTCAGGGACTGCACAATTATGACTAGTTTCCTAGTTTGAACCCAGCGCTGTGCCGAGTATGACAGAAGAAATGTGCGTTCAAGAGATGACTCATTTTTTTTGTCGAAGGGTGTACAATAATGTTAGCTTCTATGAATAAGATAATATCAAGATTTTAATTTCAAAATTAAATTTATTAAATTCTTTAAGAAAGAAAATTGAAACTTAATTATAAATAGTAATCGTAATGTGTAGCAAATTATTATCTAAAATAATTAATCGCGGTTTCGATCAAATTACGTACTTAAATAGTCTATAAAATTATAATTAAAACTTTTAAAATATAGAATTAGTACCTGATTCTCAATCGTCCTCAACTATCAGAAATGTAATTTTTATAACAGGCCTTTCAAAAACAAGTTTCATCTTCTATTTGTACCATAGTTGAGGACGACTTACAATAAGATAGTAATTTTATATTTTTAAAGTTTTATAAAAATACCTTAACGGAGATACATAATGTATTTTAAAATCTTGATTAAAACTACAATTACTATTATTTTACTTGTATCATATAACCTGATCACACATAGAAATGCATTATATAATAGAAATGGACAGCTAATGACAAATGAGGGAAATTTTGAAGAAGTGGCTGAATTCAAATACCTAATAATACAAATAGGTCCACCGCTGTGGTCTCGGGGTAGCGTGCTGCCTTGTCACGCAGCGGGTCCGGGTTCGATCCCCGGTCGAGACAGTTTTTCTGAGCGAGGTTTTTATCGGGGTTTTTCCTCACCTGTAAGACAAATGTCAGGAAAACTTTAAGGCCCAAACGGCCCCCGAAATCATATGGTCATCGCAATCATCATCATTCATATTCATCTTGGGTTAAGCTTAGGATTAGGGACTCTCCTGGCGCACCATTATCATCATCACCACCCATCATATCATCGGGGCAACGTAACCCCGCCTTCCAGGCACCCCCCAACCTCAGAAGTGGGTTACAAGTACGCCATGCCTGGAGAGAAACCATTTGAAAAAAATAATAATCAAAAATAGGAAATGAGATGCACAAAGAAATTAAACAAAGGCTCAATTCTGGAAATGCGTGCTATTATGCATTGCAGAGACTTTCGATGTCCCAACTCCTTTCAAAAAACGTTAAACTGAAAATATATAAAACTATTATTCTACCAGTTACATTATATGGGTGCGAAACGGATTCTTACTTTAAGGGAGGAGATGAGATATGAGTTTTTGACAAGTTCTTAGGAAAATTTTTGGACCAAAGAGAGATGAACAGACAGGTGAATGGAGAAGACTACATAACAATGAACTACATGGTCTTTATAGGAAGCCAGATATAATAAGAATAGTTAAGTCTCGTAGACTGCGATGGGCAGGACATGTTGCGCGTATGGGGACGTACATGGAAGCGTCTTATAGGAAAGCCAGAGGGAAAACGCCCATTTGGTAGACCAAGAATGAGGTGGGAGAACAACATTAACTATGATTTGAGGGAAGTAGACTATACAGGGAATGATTGGAAAGCATTAGCTCAGGATAGGGATGTATGGAGAGCGTATATCCGCGCGGCAATGAACCTACAGGTTCGATAGTGCCTGTGAGTCAGTAAGTGTATATATATATATATATATATATATATATATATCCGGTTTTAACAATGTTGATACATTTTTCCAGCACCAATGATTTGTCTTCAATTTCGCTTTATAATTTTTCTCTATTCGTCTTTATTATATCACATTTCTTCCTCTATTTTCCACTCCTTCAAAGTTTCTCTAATCCCTCGTATACATATGAGATTTGGTCGTTCTCTCCCTCTCGTTCCTGAAGGTGTCCATTCCACTATTTTTGGTAATCTTTCATCCTCCATTCGCCTAATATGCGCGTACCATTTTAGTTGTTTTTCTTGGATAAATTCTAAAATTGAGTTTTATGCATCCATGTTCTCTTTTATAACTTAATTTCTAATTTTCTCTCTCCTTGATATCCTAGCAGATCTTCTCCAATAGTCCATTTCTGCTACCATTAATTTTCTTTTCATCTGATAATTTATAGTCCAAACCACTGAACCATAAGTCATAATACTTCTAACTATTGTTTTAAAAATTTTAACTGTAGTTTCTTCTTTTTTATATGTTTATCCCATAATATTCCATTCAGGACAGATATTACAGATTTTCCTAAGTTTATCTTTGATCTTATTTCCTTTTCCTGCTTCCCATCTTCTGTAATTTTTACTCCCAAATATTTGTATTCCTCTATGTGTTTAATTATCCCCATTTCATCTTCCACTATCAAATATTGATGAATGTCTCCTATGACCATACACTTGGTTCTTCCATATTCACCTTTAGTCCCCATTTATTATATTCTTTAATCAATTTTCGAGTAATATATTCAATGTCTTCATAGTCTTGTGCCAAAATAAGTTGATCATCCGCAAATTGGAGGGAATACATTGTTGATTCCTCATCTATTGGAATTCCCATAGGTTTAAATTTGTTTTTCCAACTTTCTATAGCTTTCTCTGTATAGATTTTATATAATGTGGGGATATGCTGCATCCCTGTCGTAATCTCTTGTTGGTTTCAAATCCTTTTGAAAATATTTTCCTGTTTTCACTTTCGCATATGAGTTATTATATAAATTTTGAATAGCTTTTATCCAATATTTATCAATTATAAATATACTATTATAATAATTTTATTTTTTTTTTATTTTTCTTATCATCATTATTATTATTATAATTATTATTATTATTATTATTATTATTATTATCAGTATTATTCTACGCAATCCCATATAAGCTGTTCTGACCGAAATAATTAAAATAGATATATATAAGTAAACAGCACAATATCCAATTACAGTAGGCCATGGTTGAGCATGTTCGACAATACTCACAGTCATACGGAAACTTCAATGAAAGAAGACTAGTTTAAAAAAGAAAAACTGTGATTGTTTTTATCTAAATGTAAGATTTTAATATTTTTAAACTGTTATTGACGAAGGAAGTAACTGCAATTTGAAATAAGTTTACAGAATAATTTAATAAATCTACCTAGAAATATATAGACATGATAAAGTACAAGGAATCACAAGAAAATAAAGCTGAATACGTACATAAACAAACAGTTTCTAAAATTGAATTCATTTACTTGGTTATGGGATTATTTAGCAGTATCATAATAAATAATGATTTATACGATGTACAATTAAAATATCATGACCTGACAGCGTTTTTATCATATGTGATTTTCTACTTTATTATTGGACTTCCCATTATGCAATGTTGTGT
This sequence comes from Diploptera punctata, assembly GCA_030220185.1. Classification (NCBI taxonomy): domain Eukaryota; kingdom Metazoa; phylum Arthropoda; class Insecta; order Blattodea; family Blaberidae; genus Diploptera; species Diploptera punctata. Next base: position 199,460 of record JASPKZ010004180.1, on the reverse strand, counting down.
TCTGCTTGGTCAATATGGATTCACAGGAATAATCTCGGTATACAGAATAGTTCCTTTTTTTAGAGGAACAGGATATTCAATGGTAATATTTTCATATATGAAATGTGTTGTTATTAGTAGAAATGTGTGCTATTGCCTACTTGTTATGACAGACATACTTTCATCTCATGGATACCCAAAGTGGAGCAATTGCTCAAATTTTGAATATGATGGTGACTGCAGAGATAAACCTGACAAATTTACAACGGAACTGAAATGTTGCTCCGATGAAGAGTATATAAGTGGACATTGTTTTCGAAAAGATGTTTTAGAATATGTTTCACTGCAATACTTCGTTACAGTCATTATTGGAGAAGACAATACATCCCCAGATTATACACCACATGTTAGTTGCATGCTAGCTTTAATTCCTGTCTGGTTTTGCGTGTATTATTGCATACTAAAACATCCGGATACTTATATGAATGTGGTTCCGATTTTGTACAAGTTTTGTTTGATTATGGCAGGAATTATAATATTTTATCTTGTGTTCTCGGATATAAATTTTGAAGGATTTAGCGTCATTGGTTTGGGTTTAAGTAACTGGAATAACTTGAGGATTTGGAGTGATTCTTTAGATTCAGTCATCTATAATTTCGATATTGCCACAGGAGCTATAATATATCTCGGATCTCTTCGGCGCGTGAATGAAGAAATTGGAAAGGACATATTTTTAATTGGTATTTTGAAATTTGTCAGTCTCCTATGCGTCACTATTTGGAATACATTTACTCTAGGTGTCATCATTAGAAGATATAGGTCAGGTGACGCCAACTGTCTTGTCTCGAGAAACGCTTTTGTGTATTCTTTCACTGGAGCTATGGAATCATCTTTAGTGTGTCCAGCATCCGTAATCTACGTGGCTCTGTATATAATACTTCTTACCACGTTGGAACAACTTTACAATGTTTTACTTATGTACTGTGTACTAAGAAGTATTATGGAGGCTCATCCAATATGTAGAAGGAACAAAAAGTATATGGCTGCTATTCTCTGCATTTTGGGTTTTGGATTGAGTGGTATGTTGGTTAACAAACATACTCTGAAAATTCAACACTTTTTACATGTTTTAATTTTCAAATTTAACAGTTCATTGTTATGTCTAATTTTTTCTTTGGTCGTATTTGTAATTTATGGTGTTGAAACATTATGTGACGATTATGAATTTATTTTAGGACAAAAAGTCACAAAGCTCCTGAAATTAATGTGGCATTTTACTTTCCCGCTCTTAGCTTTAAATTTTTGTTATATTTCTTACAAAATATTTCAACCACTTCATAAACACTATGTCACAATGAAAAGAGATTATTTTATAGCTTTTGTGATAATTACAATTATAATATTGCTGCCAATTTTACTGTTTACCATTGTGGCTTATGTGATTTTTGCAAAGAGAGAAAATATACTTGGAATGTTCCAAGCGGATCCCAAGTGGGGACCGCATTCCGTTGTTTTGAGAAGAGAAAGAAGACGTTTTGATCCCAAAAATGCTTCTCGTTACAAAATTCCCATAAAATGTGGTCACAAGTGTTTGCTTGGTAATAAAGTCTTCAAATTAAGAAGGAATGGACTAGATGACAAACGTAAGGAGTTTTTTCAATTCCTACAAATAGAAATTAATGTCTGAAAATATTTTTATTTATACGTTTTGTAAGCCTTGTGATATTGTATGGTATTATGTGTGTACAAATTTTGCAGGCAATTTTAACAATAATTTTCATTTTATAGCATTATTTACTATATCTGCGAACCTATAGGCAGTGTTATAGTTGTATCGTGTCGCAGTTCTGGTTTTTATGATATGTTTATCTCCTCTCGTACATTTAAAATCAGCCGTAATTAAAGCGGTACAATAACTTCATCATTCTATAATTAAATGTATAACTATGATCTTGAAGAAGGTTTTCGGGCTGTAAGCCGTGGTCGTGAGGCTTGTAGTTCCCCGACGTTTCGCCAGAGACTGCGTCTGGCATCCTCAAGGGTTGTCTGAAGACGCAGTCTCTGGCGAAACGTCGGGGAACCACAAGCCTCACGACCACGGCCTATAGCCCGAAAACCTTCTTCAAGATCATCATAGCAACTCCGGCCGTGAAAGTCTACGTGAATACAAATGTAGAACTATTGTCTTCCATTGCAAGAAACTTATGAACCAATTCCTGGCTATGAACTATGAATTGGTTTATGGCGGTAAAGTCAAATATTGCTCCAAACCAAATTGTAGGACGTTACCGAATGAGTCTCAATACCATTTGTTTTAATATATAACAATTATGGTTGCAAGGTGAAAGGTGGTTTAGTGTAGAAAACGATAAGTAGAAATTAAGTAAAAATGCTAGTTACATGCACCAAGTTTCGCTTATAAGTATAATGAAATAAATAGTTATAATTTCACAGCTATCCAGCCAAATTTGCTAATATTGATAAACATTTTAAAGAGGATGTTCGGATGTTTTAATTTAATGTTGTTAATTTTAAAAACGTCATGCTTGTAAGACTTTTTCAAAGCTCTTTTAATGAGGAGAACCTTAGTAACTCCATTCCTTCGGAATTCGCTAAAAAAGCACACAAACAAATTTTGCAAGGCCTCTTTCAAAATTTAAGGACTGTAGAGAGGCGGACAGATAGGTGAATGGAGAAGACTACCTAACATTGGACTACATGATCACAAATGTTCAATGTATGAAACATTGGCATACATTATGACGATTATCTTCTTTGAAATTATTCGTTCAAGATGGTTGGGAAGAGGATCACCGTACGTCATAAAGGCAGCCTGATCATCAGACTAAACACTACCTAATCTATGTAGCAATTGGTTTATTGTGTATATTAGTATTAGTTCATAAGTAATAGCTATTTATTTTATTATAAGTTACTTACAAGCGAAACATTATAAGACAATGTGATATCTTTTAAAATACATCCATTTTCAACTACAAAACTGCCTATAGGGCTAATTTGTTTTTATTTCCTAATATTTCCGTTAGTATACCGCTCTGTTATTGGATTAACGCCGTTGTAACGGACCCAGGTTCTATCATGATCGGTACAAGATTAATAAGTAAGGTTTTGTACGGAGTTTATCCTCACCGGTAAGACAACAGTCGGGAAACTTCAAGACCAAAAGAGACCATATACACATTTTGGTGACCATAATCATCCTATCATATTCGATCTTGTTTGAGAGTGGTCGACCGGCACCCTTGTCATTCACAGACCTCTATATAGTGGGTTTCATCTCATCTCATCCCTCAACCCGACCCTGAGATAGACTCGAGTTGGGGATATTATATATATACACACACATATGTGTGTGTGTGCGTGCGTGGAAATGCTTTGGGTGATTTATGAAGAAGAAATGCTCTTTCTTGTTGAAATTCTAAAATGGAACATAGAGCGTATGTAGGATACACAATTTTAGTTTCTTTTGCAACCAGACTCATAATATAGCAGTCAATTATACATTGCTATTTTCGATTTTTTGCAACGAATATCGATGTTTGCCACTGAAATAATACGATTAAGGTATTATAAAAAAGTCAGTGGAATCAGAATATTAAGAATGGAAAGCAGAAACTTAAAAATCATTCTTGCGGCCTTCATGTTTGTTTTTTTTTTAATGGAACTCGAAATTGAAACATACGAATAAAAAAATAAGATCGAGTTCGTTAATAAGCAACATTGAACCATTGGGAGCGGTTTAACTTGAAAGTTTAAATTTTCAACGCTCTAGCATTGGAAACTACACTAATATTCCGCGCTCAGTTCCAGTCTTACTGTAAACGAACTTGCATAAGGTATTATTCCGCCGACTCCTCTATTAGGGGGACTGTGGCACTATTTTTACCCTCCATTTGAGTAAATTGTCTTCGGAACTGTCAACAATAGAAACAATGTTCTTACGCTACATCGTATTTTACGGAAAATAAGACTGAATACAAGATAAAATGGTAAAAATAATTAAGATCTTTTTTCGTTTCTTATTTACTTATTGCAAAACATATTATTTATAACAAAAATGTATATATGGGTGTACCTAATCAGAATCAGATTAGAACTGAATTCCTTGAAGTGGATTCTTCTTCTTTTTCTTCCGTTTATTCATTGATGGTTTCTCCTGGGTTATTACTGATATCATGCAACTTGTCGGAATTTCATAATCTGTCATCATTATTTACAAAAGACAAGAATTTATCAATCATCGGAGGTTTATTCTTTAAAAGAAATACACCTTACGATGCACGACACTTCTTACGAACTCTTCTCACTGAACTTCAAACACAGGTTTATGGCGTTTACGCCTACACGCTTTTTCATTGTTGTCGATAGTTATTCGTAGAATGTATTCTTTATGTTGACAGACCCGTAAATCATGCTGTTATTTTCACCACATCCTCAGTGGCTAATGTGGGATATGTTCCACTAAACAGTTTGAAAACATTCAAAATAATTTGTTTCTCTCTGCTTTGGTATGATATTATATCCCACAATCCGTTTTGAGATTCATAGTGGCCAACCTGAGGAAGTTGACTGTGAAAACAAAGCCATATATGAGCAAACAAATTAACTATTACAAAGACTATTTAACTCATGCCCCAAATGGGAGTCAATGACCAATCACTTTTCAATGATTTCTGTTTTACAACCAATCACAGTCGTGTTTCACCAAATATTTATCAATATTAAATTTACCACATTAAAGAAAGCTCCTTAATGAATAAATTTTATTAATTATATAAAAGTTGATTTCCTTTTTTTTTATAAATGACTAAGACACTTCCTTTTGTTAAATTTGGGTTATTCCAATATAGATGGAGCTAGAAAGTCTAGAAGACATATGGTATAACAATGGTAAACCCAGGTACCTGAATACAATAGAAACCTATAGATACCAAACCCTTTGTTAATAGGAATGTGTCAGAACGTCCATTTGAAAACAGACTAAAATGTCAGTCAAAATAATATTTATGAATGACGAGTATAACAAAACGTTTACAAGGGGAATGTCACTATGAAGTTTCAAATTAAAATTTGGATACATATATCAGTTAAAAGATAACTACGAACTATACATTAAAATTAATTGAAACCAAGGTTTTTTAAAATAAGCTGTTAGGCCCTTAATAAAAAAACCCAAAGGCCTAACTATAAACAACTTGGCAACATTGTCGATAAATAGCGCGAGATAGACACACCTATTATTAGCTACATAACAGACAGAAACAAAGGAAAGTCACACCTTTATATATATATATATATATATAATATATATATATATATATATGGTATGATAAGAAAAATAAATGCCTGGACGGGATTCGAACCCGGATCTCTGAGTCTGTACCTCAGTGTGATATCCATTACACTACCAGGCGAATCCAATTCAAACACTTATTTTTCTTATATATGTATTATACTCTCCATTATTACTAGATGTCGCGAGAACACTGTCTTCACTGCCATCTAGTAGCTGACTATATCAAGTAAGCAAATTAAAGAGAATATTTATTTTACTTTATAGCAGTGACGCTTTATCGATGTTATAATTAAATCTTTAACATTGAGCAATGCAAGCTTAATATGGTATGATAAGAAAAATAAATGCCTGGACGGGATTCATATATATATATATATATATATATGTAATATATGTCCACATATGTTTAAACCAATAGGAATAAAAGTGTAACCCCTTCTCCTGTAGCGATCTGAACGATTGAAGGAATACCGAAGTTTTTCAAGATATGAAATAGAGACGCATACTGAAAAAGAAGCCTCCCAGATACCAAAGGGCGAATACCGATTAAGTTATATTGAGGATACTGATCAGTAATTTTATACTACTATATTAATAGTAATAATACTTCATTATTCAATTGAGAAGTCAGATCGCTATACACATCGTATCATCAAGTGTTTTTCATTGTATTGAATAGATATATAGTGAATACTATTTTAAATAAATGAAGTGAATTGTGAACTTCAATTATTGATAAAACTCTAGCTGCCCGTACGAAGTTCCTTCGTTATCCCTGTGATAAGTGATCCTCATCGCTCAACGAACCAACAACCTGACTAAACCGCGAGCATAAAATTCCCACATTACGGGAATTCCATGTAATAAATCCCACCCTGTGTAAAATCCTTCACCATGATACACACCCTTAATTAAATACTTTTTTCCCCTTTATTCAATATTAATCTTCAACGTTACAATCTGGTGTTGATATGATGAACCTTGAGATCAAATTCCGCTCACTGTGGATATAAACTTGTTTTTCTGAATATATACAGGCCTATCTGTCAATGCCAAATATTTTTAAAGTTTAGCCTCTTTTTCAGTTGTATGACTCATAAAATTGAAAAAGAGGTTAAACTTTCAAAGCGTTTGGAAAAACATTTCGCTGCACGCTTGTAAGGTGAAACACGCGTTCTACTGCAATGCTGTATTATCGTGTTATGAAGTAAAATTAAGCACTTAATTAAGTTCTATAGTGGTATTAGTACATAGTTTTCATTATGCCTCGATCTGCGCTCACAGTACAGCATAGGCTATTTCTTCTTCTTCTACTTCATGAAATTAGGCCTTTTGACCTCTTTTCACATCAAGTGATCTAGTAAATCTAGTAAATGGGCGTTCAACACTTCCACGTACTATTGGTTTGTACTTTAATATCAGCTGGTGGATTTTATCTGTAGGCATTCGTTTAACATGTTCATATCAGTTGTTGCTCATATTGTCAATTCTATTTGTTTAATTGAAAATTTTTAATTCTTTTTTAATACCACAATTTCTTTTTCTGTCCAAAATTGTCACACCTGCTGCTGAACGTAAGAATTCATTTCTGCAGTTTCTATTTTTCTTCTGTCTGAAACGGTTAAGAGTCCAATTTTCGCTTGCATATGTTAAGACAGGCACTACCATAATTTTGTAAATTTTTAATTGTGTACTTCTCAAAGTTTTATTTTTCAGTGTCCGTTTTATGGTTTTTTATTAAGTTTAATATTAATATTTAATTTTAGGAAGTTATATTTTGAGGTTATTTTAATTATATTATTTTTGGTCTGGACATCTTACCTCAATATTGATATAAGATGTCCAGACCAAAAATAATATAATTAATATTAATATCTTCCTTCTGGCAGTGTGATACATTTGCATCCTAAATAATTGAAATTGTTCCGGACATAGGATATTTATGTACGTTAATTATGTGGAAACAGAGTCTTACAGAGAAGTCGTTAGACGATTCAGAACACAATCTCCAAGTGTAAATCTTCCAAATAGACCGTTCGACACGACGACTTGTAAACAATTTTAAAAAAAACGAGTTCTATCCTCGATAAGAAACCAATGGTATCAGAACGTGTGCTGACTGAGGATAAATTAGACGAATTAGGAGAAAGATTAAAACATACGTCAATAAAATCTTATTCAAGTAACCGGTATTTCGAAGAGCACAGCATGGCGAGGTACGAAACTAATGCGCGTGAATCAGTTTTCCTATCACGGTGCCGAAATCGTGTGGATGTAGGAAGAGAACATTTCCAACATATTCTGTCATAATATATATTTCAATAAAGATAAGATATAGATAGGGACATAAAGCAGACACGGGTATAAGGGCATTATGCCCGAGGTAACCTGGGGGTAGTGGTGGGGCTCTAAATAATAATAAAATGATAACATTCTGCCATAAGCTACTTACTTTTCTTCACTCTTCATTATTATGCACCAGCAAAGTGAGAGAAGTGCCGTGCATTTTATAAGCCTGGCTGGCACGAATTCATGACTCACTGCCCGCAATCACTTCTCCCGCTAGCGGGCCACAGGTTGAGTGACATGATTTGTATAAGGAAAAACATAATGACAACTTTTTTTAAAATTTTAAAATAAATAAAAGGCAATATATTAACGAAAAAGTCAAATTGGTGAAGTGAAACCAGAGTTGGAAAAAACTGTGTTTTTAGAAAAATAAAATATGGGAGCGTTTTTTTTTTAACTAGGTCGTTTTGATTTACATGATTATTGTTTTGTAATGTTAAGGATAAATCACCAACAAGCATTTTCTACTTAACGTCACACTGACTATTTATAACAGTTCAAAGCACACCTATAAAGAAAAATAAAAAAGAGAACTGAATAAAATATATAGGGTATAAAACATGACTTACTTGTACTACTTTTGGAGTTATAAAATATCATATTTTCTTAATTAAATGAGTCCGAAAATCGTCATTATGCAAATTACTACAAATACAAATTTAAAATATATTTCTTAAATATAAATGCAAGGGGGGTTAGGGGCAACTTTGAATATCAGTACTATCAGGGATTTCCACTCTTTTCTTGACTGACGACACACAGTGCTTACAAGAAATGGGCACATTTTCATCCCCTGTCATTTCATGAAAATCTCAAGTAAAACCATATTGTTTTCACAAATTTAGCTGATACACAGTCTGTTACAAATAAACGGGCATTACTATTTTGGGATATTCAAAAACTAATATTAATATAATAACTCAAGAAAACTATAAATTTACAGAACAAAATTTATTTTTAATTGTAGGCTTTTATTTTCACATGTACAAAATAACAAACAAAATCTTACTTAAGAAACATATATTTTTGCATTTTTGTAATGCATTCCATCTTCTTCAATACCGCCTTTTGTTGACTTATTGGTACTGATACATTTCTGTTCAGTAACGAAATTTGGAACCAATTTTAAAGTAATTTATCCATTAAGACACGTTTAGAAACTGTATTTTAAATTTGTATTTGTAATCGTTTGCTCAAAATAGGCGTTATTTATTTGTTACTGTTGTTACATCTCGACATTTTATTTTGGGGTTAACCACAACCAGTGTGTGGCGCTAACAAATATCGGGTTTGTAATTGCTGAGGGTCTTGGGAACTCGTTACCAACACACAGTGGGCTAAATTATCATTCTATGAGATCAAAAATAAACTTTTCTATTATGGATAATACCGTGCGTCCCTCTCGCAGCCGGACTGACATGCACGTCCGAGCGGTCTATCAATAACTTCACGCTGACTCACATCATAGCCACGAGTGGGACGCACGGTACATATTTTGATATTGGGATTTGTTCTTATAAAGCCACACTTTAAAGAACGGATATTAAACACAGGTAATCTACCCTGCTTGTGTTTATTACGGGCAAGCAAAACTATGTAATGTTTTTTACTCTGTCGCGGGCGGATCAGTATAATCTAAAACTCGTTTATTTTTTGTTATCCTTTATTGGTTAAAATATCATTTCAGACAAAATACAAATTGTTTTTAACAAACAAAATTTTGTTAATTTTATCGCCCGTTAAACTGCCTCCGATCTGGCACACTTATGTCAAACACATAATCATCAAGCAGTCAAGAATAAAGTGTAGTAGCTTGTTCCGGTCTCGTTATCTATCCAATACAGTTCAAAGTTTCCCAATTAAGTGGTATTTTAATATTAAATTGGACAGTCTTTCTCTAGTCATTCTCCCAAAATACGGATTCCTAATCATCTCCTCGAATTTTCGTTTTTTTTCCTAAGACCAATTTGAATATTCGCGATCCAAAGATAAGTCGATTTTTTTTTTTTTTTTTTTTTTTGCTGAGGCACCTTCTGATATTCCCGATCCAAATATGAGTCGACGAGTTCCTCGAATCTTCGCTCTTTTGCTCGGTCCGCCCGATAATACGCTCACTTGTTAATCAATTTATTAAAGATGATCTAGTTCGTTCCCACGACTGCACATAATCAAAGGAAATCGGTTTCTTAATTCCGTTGCACACTAATTCAATATCGTTATCTATTAGTAGATTACCTTCGTTATTTACACCGATTTGAGAACCTCTATTTACTGCGTGCTTTCTGATCTCATCGTCTGAGAACAGAGTTTTCATTCGTATATTTTCAGTATGGAAGTTGAACTTGTAGAGTTATAGGCCTACATACAGCTTTAATTCCTGTATAGAAAATAGTCAATAGTCTAATCATAGTAACACACACACATAGAGAGAAACACATTACACAATTATTCAATTATAATTACAACATTGGCGTATAATGTGCATTAATAAAATATATTAATACAACAAATTAAAAACTAATAACAAATATTACTGCTACAGGTTCATCCCACCAGTTCCAGAGAAACTGACATCTCCTGACAACTACAGATAGAACAGCAACGACAACTGAAGAGTAAAAAACAAAATTAAAAATGCACTTTACCATAATTGTATGAATAATTGTAATAATCTGAAATCTACGCACATTATATTTAAATAAAGAGAAGCCTGGATGCCCTCTCAATGTAGAGTCATCCGAAAGCCAAACTTGGCAAGATCCCGCGTGATCGACTATTCCGATTGAGGTTTTAAGCGGTTTCCCTCAATCCGAAGAGCAAATGCTGGAATAGAACCCTAAAAGGTCTGCTTCCGACTTCACTCTGCTAATTAACTTCAAATTTGAATTCAAAATTTAAACCGGGGCTAATGTATTTTACAGGAATCCGGGGTTCTACCTATTAAGGAGGACCAAAATGGATCGCTCACCGCCAACACTTAAGTGATGGCCGCAGAGCTTTCCATCTATCTATCTATCTATCTATCTAACGAAAATGTGATATTTAAAAAAAAATGTTTTTGCTGCACGCTACAGAAGATTATAAAGAAAAGTGTCCTACATTGATCCTGAACCAAGTCAGCTGACTGGGGGCGTTGCTGTTAATTATTTAGAATCGTGATTATTAGCTATTCACTCGCCTCTAGAAGCAGGATTGAAGATTTTAATTTGTAGTAACTATAACTATATTTTCTGTCATTTAACTCTTTCTACACATACCTCTTACTATTTTATCTCTATCACAAAACCCATTGCCAGTTCCTTGAATTTCCTCCCTCATGATGAGAGGAATTGATACACGGTTGACACTTTTAAGTGAAGCTGATAAAATTATGTGATGGTTATTTTTTCCGTCAAACAATTGAATATACTCTATGCGATTAATAGCTTTATTTTAATTTAAAATTTTCTATTACGTACATTTTTATCTTTTTTTTAATATAGACTAAATCAACACACATTTTATACAGTAAATAAATGTACATTGTAGATATACAACGTAATCGTTTATTTTTAATGTAACTTAATTATAAGAAAATTGTGTTTGAGAGATAGATAAGACTTGAAGATCTTAATCCTGTCAGGTAAAATAAAATTATTATTATTATCATTATTATTATTATTATTATTATTATTATTATTATTATTATTATTATATTTGTTTATTTCTTTAAAATCTCTGATAACTATAAAAAATGACAGAAATTCAGATGATTATTTGCTTTTCGGATAGGCCTACTTGTTATATCAACTACTGGATGTGAAAAGTAATTTCCATCCATAGTAATTCTGCCCGAGGGCAGGTCCTTCACTGCAATTATAGCATTTTCATGCTATGCTTGCAGCTTTACTAGGGAATTTTAGGTGTGGTAGCTTCCCGTTGCTTTCCGTTGCTTTCCACACCGGTGAAAGATGATGATGATGATAATGGTAAGGATGATGATGATGAAGATGATGGCTATATGATTTCGGGGACCGTTTGGGCCTTAAAGTTTTCCTAACATTTGTCTTACAGGTGAGGAAAAACCCCGATAAAAACCTCACCCAGAAAAACTGCCCCGACCGGGGATCGAACCCGGGCCCGCTGCGTGACAAGCCAGCACGCTACCTCGAGACCACAGCGGTGGACAAAGTATTTTAGTTCCATGAATGAGATTCTATAACCATACATTTTTGTGGAACATAAAGCTGATGTAATGTTAATTAATTATTTTATTTAGATACTTTAAATCTTGGCCGTATAAACTGGAAGGTAACAAACAGAAAATAATATAAAAAACGAAAAGAAAACACTGCTGAAATCTATCCTTGGATCCAGTCTGATATTTTTAAAGAGTTGTGTGAGTATCGATTATTTAAAACCCCGAGCTCATTTCGACATGTGAACAATAAGATTCAAAGCTTGTTTAACACTTAACAGTGTGTGTGTGTGTGTGTGGCTCAGATTATCATTACGTAATTTAGCAGGAGTTAACGCAAGACCTTGGTTAGTGATTTGCAAACAGCGTATCTCAGTCGGAATATATTAGGCAGTGAGTCAAGCACATCAAACACTCTCCGGATAAATAAGGTCAGTACATGAACATGTTAAAATCAGAATTATAAATCATAAGAATCTCTTTATTTCTTGTCCTTTTATATCTCACTTTATAGGTAGTGCCCCACACTACCCAGGCCTTGTCGGTCGGGAGAGTACTATAAACTCTAAATCACATACATATTTTTGACTACATAAGCGCCTGGAAGTTCTCCCGGATTGAGTGATCAGCTAAATTCTAAGGCCATCTCCGAGACGACACTAACATTTAAGACAAGGCACACAATTCACTCGTACATTCATGCTGAACAAAATTATGATGGCCAAAGGGTATTCGGGATTATTTGGGCCGAATACTTTTCCTTTTGATATATTTTATCCTACCTCCCTATGTCGTACTACAAAGATAGGTCTCATTTTAATGAAACCCATACTAATTCTAATGTAGCCTACTTGTCTTTAAAAAACTGAACTTCATGGCGCGACAGGCCTAGAAGGTATATACCGGCTGCTGACATCGCATTTACAATTGTTAATCACAGAGATAGACGATCATCCAACCAGTGTAGGGGTGACGTGTGGTCAGCATGTCGGGTCCCCCAACCGTTACAGCTGGTTTTCTCAACCTGGAGCCACTACTTATCGTAACTACCCAAATTCCTCACGATGCTGGGTGAGCACCGGTCCCATACTTGTCGAAATTCCATGAGAAAATTTCTTACCCCATGGAGACTTGAAACAGCGCAAGTCCCATAGTTCTGCGCTAAGGCCTCTTGCCTTAACCACTCGGCTACGGCGCGGGACAGCCTACTTATCAGACCATTTTAAAACTAATATAGGTCTATTATGGGACAATTTTCAACATACCATTTACACTATTTTTTTCAAAAGTTGCTAAGGTATATTCTACATTATTTGTCTATTGCTGGAGTCCAATGGTCGCTATTCGACCCATGATTCACGGGTGAAAACCCTGCTCAGCCAAAATCATATTTATGAATAAACGAAGTTTGGGATTAAAGTAAGACATTCGCGTTACTATTCAGTCCAAGGTCTGCAGAGTTTCATCACAAGAGTTGGATGTAAACAATATTTTATTAGTAGATATGTCCATGACCTCCGAATGTATAAAAGGGGCATTTTAACGAAGATTTCACATTTAATCTACACTTTTTTTAACTTTTATGATTTATAAAGCCTAGTTCTACACTCAGAGTAGAGCATATTAAATATACAGGGTGTAAATGAATTATACCGCACAAACTTAACTTCTTATAGAGGGTTATTATACAGTAATTTGAAATAGGAAACCAATGGTCTACGAGGGAAAATGGGCTAGTTAAAGGGAATCAAAGTAATCTACAATTAATACAGATAAATCAATAGGAGAAAAAAGTAGGAGAGAAAATTATACTAGAATAACTTAAGATCTTGGTAATAATTCCGAGATCATGATTTCTAATAATTGATCAATAACGTTTATGAAATATTGGGTTATCAAATTCATTAAAATTTCGAACTTAGCAGATGATTGCACGCCACTGCGCTGGTTAAAGTAGCATCGGTACAATGAGAGCCTTAGCTCAGAGTGAAACATGCAGAATCTGTGTACTTAGCGTGTGGCTTAATGGTTAAAGTGATAGATTTGAGTTCGAACACTGATGGTTCAAATCACGGCATGCCACTTTTTTCCTTCTTTTTTCCCCCCCTGCGTACGTACTGTGATATATTGACACTGATATTTGTTCAGTGTAGGTATGCGCAAAATACCTATTACCATATTGGTAATTACATTAACATCTGATTAGAAGTTCCAATAACTGATTAATATTAATATTCACATATTTATATAAATTTTAATAAATTTATTGATTGATATATATGTTTCTAACCTTGGTATACGAACGGGTATCAGCCGCATTACATGAAAGCATCATGGAACATCTTTGCAGTTATGCTGAACTTTCAACACTTTTAAAATTCATATTAAAGCACCGTTAAGGTTATGTAATAAGATACTAAATATAAAATTGGTACCTGGTAGGTCAGTCGTCCTCAACTAAATTATTAAACTTTCATTAAGTAGTTCCATTATGGAGGCCTTTCAAAAACAATGTTTCATCTTTTGCATTTTAACCTTTCAAAAACAATGTTTCATCTTTTGCATTTTAACCTTTCAAAAACAATGTTTCATATTTTGCATTTTAGCCTTTCAAAAACAATGTTTCATATTTTGCATTTTAACCTTTCAAAAACAATGTTTCATATTTTGCATTTTAGCCTTTCAAAAACAATGTTTCATATTTTGCATTTTAACCTTTCAAAAACAATGTTTCATATTTTGCATTTTAGCCTTTCAAAAACAATGTTTCATATTTTGCATTTTAACCTTTCAAAAACAATGTTTCATATTTTGCATTTTAGCCTTTCAAAAACAATGTTTCATATTTTGCATTTTAACCTTTCAAAAACAATGTTTCATATTTTGCATTTTAGCCTTTCAAAAACAATGTTTCATATTTTGCATTTTAACCTTTCAAAAACAATGTTTCATATTTTGCATTTTAGCCTTTCAAAAACAATGTTTCATATTTTGCATTTTAACCTTTCAAAAAACAATGTTTCATATTTTGCATTTTAGCCTTTCAAAAACAATGTTTCATCTTTTGCATTTTAACCTTTCAAAAACAATGTTTCATATTTTGCATTTTAGCCTTTCAAAAACAATGTTTCATATTTTGCATTTTAACCTTTCAAAAACAATGTTTCATATTTTGCATTTTAGCCTTTCAAAAACAATGTTTCATATTTTGCATTTTAACCTTTCAAAAACAATGTTTCATATTTTGCATTTTAGCCTTTCAAAAACAATGTTTCATATTTTGCATTTTAACCTTTCAAAAACAATGTTTCATCTTTTGCATTTTAACCAGTTAAAATGTAGAAGAAGAAACATTGTTTTTGAAAGGTCTCCATATTGGAACTACTTAATGAAAGTTTAATAATTTAGTTGAGGACGACTGACCTACCAGGTACCAATTTTATATTTAATATCTAATGCTGAACTTGCCGAAATGCATCTGATTTGTGGTGCAGCACACGGTAATGGTGCATGAGCTGCTGCCATGTATGCGGAGCGGTATTCGAATAACCAGATCATATTATTTATTGCCAAAGGATCGAAATATTGTAAGAATGCACCCTAGTGGAGAAAAAATGAAACACATCAAATTGTTTACAACCAACATTGTAGGTTATTAATTAATTTCTGATGTCCTATGATGTAAATATGTCAATTATATTTTTCTGGAACGTAAATACCTGGGAAATAATACGTTTACGAAAGTGCAACAGTGGTTTCATTTTATTGTTGGTATAATCAATTACTACGAATGTTTTTCTATTATATTCCGCAAGCAGAATCTGGTTACATTCGTGATATATATATATATATATATATATATATATATATATATATATATACACACACACACACAATCTGGTAGCCATTTGCATTCTAGAATTCTTACATATTAATATATAAATTGCTATATTTAACGTATTTCTTACAGAGTCAGCCACTGCAAAATAATGATCTGACATATTCAGAATTTTAAAAGGAGGAACTTGATTTTAATGTGATAAAATTAAATTGATAAAATCTGGGTGAAAAACGACTGTGATTGGTTGTAAATCAAAATTCAAGACATATAGGTCTGGGCTTACTTTATATTTCAACGATTTTTTTTCCTAATTGTCAGGTTGAAAAGTGGCGGATTTAATTTTTCAAAGAAATTAGCGTTCTTTCGCTAACTTTCTAATCAAATGTACAACTTTATCAAGAGTTCTACATCACTATGATTAATAAACATGTTCAGTCGTTAAGTTCTAATTACTTGAATTCATTGAAATCTCACGTTAATACCGTATTGCGTGAAACAGATGTAAACGTAATGTAATATAATGATATACCTTCCGTCGCTGTTAGTGAAGAATTTTGTTAAAAATTAATTTATTGTTCTCTATTATAAACAGTTTGGGGCGGTATTTTGAAGGGGTTGTTAATTGTCACTGAGTTCACTATTTTAACTTAAATTGTTGACTGTTTGTCCTACCTCGGTAGTTAGTCGGTTCCTGTTTGTTTCAGGGTGAGCACTGAGATTCCCATCTCATATATAGGGATCGGAAGGAGAGTTGCGTGGGGACAGATAATAGTTAATTATTTAAATTACTTTATTTCTCTTCGCTGCCAACTTAAATGCACTTTACACTGTATAAATAAAACTTTTCCGTTGGAGGCCTTCGATATCTGAAACTAATGACTCGAGCTATCAAATGATTTAGAAATTGGAGAAAATTTAATTAAGTCCGTAAGCATTAATCCGAGGCATTATTCAACAATATAATTTCGATCTTCTCTCCACGAACTGTTAAGTTTAAGTTAGGTAGTTTGACCTCATTAGTTTAGAATAGAAGTCAGGACCCTTTATTTCCATATATAGTTGTACAACCTAACTCTTATTTTGATTGGTTAGAATTTTCAATCACATGTCTCCTAGGAGCGTACGTGTATTAAGTTCCCACCTACGTTTATAATTTTATTTCTTAATTTCTTCAAACGGCTAGGGAGCGTGTTTACAGTTTGCACTTCCCGCGGCTGTAAATTTTGAAGTATTAAGTTTTCTCCCGAACGTGATTTTTCAAACTAGACCCAGCTTAAGAATTTCCAGTCTGCTTTGGGGGTTACATCTGTATGGCCTCTTCGCATTTAGGTTTCCCACCGCTACTTGCGGGAAACTTTACCAATAATGTATTTATTTAGATTACTTTGTATTCCATATTCAGTTCATTCTTTTATCATTGACTAATCGTATTTATTAATCAATATACTCAATTAGGGCCTTATCTTAACCGCTACAAATTAAGCGTTTTATAATAAAATTGAGTAAATTTACTAGTTGGATATGTATTTTTTTAATTGTGTTATATTGTTATTATACCATATATTTAAATAGTATGTGTCCAGAGTGATGTCATGCTTCCAATACATGGTCAAATAAAGTTTTATGAATGCAGGATTTGAAGCATGTTTGAAGTTATAAAACATAATATGTTAAGTGAGCACTCGTCCAGAAATCCAAGGTTTTTCTTCCCTCGGGCAGCCATTTATTTATAACAAAATATAGAAGATAAGACATTTCAGAATATAAGCGCTCATTAATGTAAAAAAATAATTTCAGATTTGCCTTCAAATCTTGCATGTTCATCAAGATTGATATAATAAACTGAAGCAGTAAGCCAATATCAGTAAAACTAAATTACATGTTTACATGTAGAAATTATATTATTACATGAAAATAAATGTTATCAACAAATGTGGGAAATTTTTAAAAAGAGGGGAATTAAAATATATGGGAACAATAAATAAAATTACTGCCGCTATCGAACCGGAGATTCATAGCTGCTCCGGCATAAGCTCTCCATATAACCCTATTCTGAGCTAATGTTTTCTAACCATCCCCTACATTATTTACCTCCTTAAAATCATGATTAATGTTATTTTTCCCACCTCATTCTTGCGCTACTAATGGGCGAGTCCTGTCTGATTTTCCACAAGAGGTTTTCATGCCTCCCTTTAATTTTCAATTCGTGCCACATGTCCTACATATCACAGTCTACGAATCTTAATTGTTCTTATTATATCTATTTTCCTATAAAGATCACGTAGCTCATTGTTATATAGTCTTTTCCATTCAACTGCTTGTTCATCTCTTTGATCCAAATATTATTCTCAAATACTCGTAATTATTTCTCCTTCCTTAAAGTAACAGTTCATGTATCTCATCCATAAGATAACTGGAAGATTAGCCGTTTCATATATTGTTCTATTAAAATTTTTGAGAGAAGTTGGTATGAGAAGAGGACTTAACTGCACTTTTACTGCTTTTTGATTTTTCAGTTTATTGTTGTAAACTATAGCTCTTCTGTATTTACTATCATTTTTTTTTTAATTTTGAACTTTTTCAAACATTTTTATAACATTATTAGACAATTTTCAAGTATTTATTTAAATACGCAAATCACAGTATTACGACATTATTAGACAATATTGTGATGCTAACTGCTATTTTCTCCACAGAGTATATTACTTAGTCTATGATTTTTCTATCGCTGTTTTGGGTTATCGCTGGTTGGACCGGCGTTAGGGAAGTGTACACCCATTTTAATAAACGTTTGGTAATTTTAATATTATTAATATATAAGCATAGATTATTAATATAGGCCTATAGCATAAGATTTTTGAACTTTAATACAATATCGATAGTAATCGAGGGATGATAATCGACATGTGGTTGGATGATGGGTTATCGCTGGCTCTATAAACTCTGGCGCATGCGCACTGTTGTTCTAAATATTTGACGTCAGTTTAAGTGCAGTTTTCCGAGAATTCCCTCATTGTATAATAACATACGTTTGCTGAATTTAGCCTATTTTTAATTTCTTTCTGTACTTCATTCCTGTTTGTACTTACTGTTTATAGGTGTTTGAATTCACCCGTCACTTCAAAATCTCCCTTAATTATCATTAAATATGTATTTTCATTATATATTGTATTTCTATGTGTGACCATATATTTATATTTACTGATATTAACTTCCAGTTTCAATTTCTTATTGTTACTCAATAGAACGTGCGTGTTGGCCCTCAGTTTCTCCTAACTATTGCCCAATGATAGGCCTGCTATATCATCAGCATAGCTTTTAATACCATTTAGTTCTTGACCTTCTTTATCCCTTAAAGATTTTTTGGCATTCTGTAGTACAAAATTGAATAATAGAGATAGAGAGGTTTGTGTTTATTTCCCTATCTAAATTATTCAATTGAGACCTCATTTATCCTCTACAGATTTGATGGCATTCTGTAGTACAACATTGAATAATAGATATAGTGCATATGTTCCTGCTTAACGCATAGTGCATTTCAAGAGTATCTGAAAACTGTTTGCCTACACGGACACTACTCTTTTTAAGTCATTTAGGTAACATAACTGAGATGTTGGAATTTTGTCTTCAAATACTTTACCTGTGGAAATTTAACTTCAAACACCGGAAAACCACTGAGAAAGAAGAGCAGCTAGGTTCTCGGAGCACAGTAAACGTTATTTATGTAAACAGAATGGCTCCTCTATAAACAAAATGTGGTTTACTTAGTGCTGAGAACCTATATTTGTAACAAGAAAAAAATTACCAACATTACAAAATTTCCCTGTATCGTAAATTAATTCCTGTTTTTCAAGAGAATGAGAGCTAAGTAAACATTTTAAAAATCATATTCATTTATTTCACATTGAAATCAATATATATTTTGAGTTTAGACCAGTGTAATCAGTGTTTTTTTTTTCAAATCTTTCGTTCGTGCTAATACAAATTCATATTAACGTGTTTAAAATTCCGCCTCTCGCTCTGATCCCTCACTCACACGTATACTTCTTCCGAGCTAAATTTAGGATGTAATGTAAACAAACCAGATATATATGACTGCATTTTCATTGGCCGAATGTGGTTTCAGCTTTAAGCCTGTGAGAAAATATAGTTAGCTATTTAACACTCGAAATAAAGGAAATAAAATGAGATATATATTACAAGCTTTATATTAGCTAGACCTGTATCTGTCCATCTGTGTAACGGAATCTTTTAACACGATTTTCACCCACTTAAAAACATTGGATCGTCTTGAAACTTTGTATACTTCTAAAGGACCAATAACAATAGAATAATTTCATTTTTTTCTAAAATCCTGGCCAGAATCATCAGAAAATAAAAAATAAATAAAAACCGGTATAATAGGTTGCGGACTTATCGACTTTTTAGTCAATCGTTGTAAGAGCTCAATTGGTAGAGCGGTGGACTATAATGGTATATAATTTCAGGAATCCATAGGTGACTGGTTGAAATCCGACCTGGAGGATTTTTTTAGAAGAGTATTAAGCAATTAAAATGTCATAGGATCCCGGTTTATGACAATCAATTAAACTAAAAATTTAAAAAAAAATAATATTTTAAAAAAACTAAAACAACCGCTTTATTAGAAAACCGAACTAAAAAATGAAAAATAATTTTAATTTCCAATACGCTTGGGATAAAATTAAAGTGGTTAACAAAAAAATCATTTCCACATCTAGACTAAAACTAGAGTTACCTAAAAATAATAATTTTACCATCAAATGCGCGGGGTGTTTTTTATGGTTTTTACTTTTTCTTCTTAGAGACTTTACTTTTACCAATATCTGTTTATCATCAAACATATTAATTGATATAGAGCACTCCACGCTTTTGATGGTAATTTTTTTTTGTAGATAACTCTAGTTTTATTCTAGATGTATTGGAGATGATTTTTTTTTTGTTGACCACTTTAATTTTATCCCAAGCATGTTGGAAATTAAAATTATTTTTCATTTTTTAGTTCGGTTTTCTAATAAAGCGTGTTTTTTTTTGTTTTATATATATATATATATATATATATATAGTGTCCACCGCTGTGGTCTCGAGGTAGCGTGCTGCCTTGTCACGCAGCGGGCCCGGGTTCGATCCCCGGTCGGGGCAGTTTTTCTGGGTGAGGTTTTTATCGGGGTTTTTCCTCACCTGTAAGACAAATGTCACGAAACTTTAAGGCCCAAACGGTCCCCGAACATCATTAGCATCAACATTCATATTCACCTTAGATTAATAAGGACTCTCCTGACTCACCACTTTCATCATCACCATCCTTCAAATCATCGCGATACCTTCCAGGCGCCCCAATCTCAGAAGTTGGTTACAATTACGCCAACATCAGGATAGAATACAAGAAATGTCGAAATGACAAATGGCATTAAATAAAAAAATATGTTATCTAGCACTTGTCTATATAAGTTATATGGAAAAATCTTAATATATATAATTACAATTTTAATACGTTAAATAAGAATTGTTTTATTTTTATGCATGCGCAATGCAGAATAACTTGGAATTTCAATTGTTTCAAAATGGCAAACTTTTTGTAGAATTTCTTAAACATGGGAAAGCAAAGCATTAGGAAAGCAGGGAGAATCAAATTATTTCGAATATTTTCTAAGAGTTTAGCGAAAAAATGTCCTACACTAACCACTGAGGATATGGTGAAAATATCAGCAGAACTTACAGGTGAGTCAGCATGGAACATAAATTCTGCTCATAATAAAATTGTACCAGTAAATAAAGGTTATTTATAGACATCATAAAAAAGCATAAATGTACAATTAGGTTGGCCCATATATAATTTTTGTCATAAACAATAAATTGAGGAAGTTCATAATTACTGGTACCATCTTATGTTGTATTTGTCTCATTTCATTTAAAATACGATGTTGCCTAAGAACAATGTTTCTATTGTACACAATTCAGTCATATGGTGGTTAGAAGTAGTATCAAGGTTCCCCCAATAGACGAAATGGGCAGAGTAATATCTTATGCAAGTTTGTTTACAGCACAACTGGAACTTAGCTCGTAATTTGCTTATATAACAGGGAGCGAGGTTTAAGTAAGTAAACAGACGCTTCATATTACCTGCCTCACGGAGTATGTACTGCGCAGGACACTTCCTCTACAACAGAGTGTTTCGTAGCATAGAGAACTTTCGTAGCGACTGCTTCATTTATTCGCTGCATACAGAGTAGTAAAGAACTGTGGAAATATACCTAAAGTAAAAAAAACAGTAATGCCTCAAAATCATCATCATCATCATCACAATTAGTATAGTTTTTAGAGAAATCTGGCAAAGAACATTTCCGCACAAATGGCGAAACCATCAAATGTAAGGTATGTCACATAGAGCTCAAAGGAAGTTTCAAACATCACGTTAAACAACACTGTAATTCAAGAAAACACAAGAAAAATGTTGTATTATTAGAAAATCATAACAAAAGGGAAAATGTAGCTTTAACCTCCGCAGACTCAACTACAGATCAGAATTTTTGGAGGATTTGTGTCATGCATTAGTAAGAGCCGATATTGCTTTAAAATAAGTACAGCATCCTTGTTTCGTATATTTCGTAAATAAATACACTAACAGAAAAATGTCTGCAGAAACACAATTACGAAAAACATATCTACCAACAGCCTCTAAAAATGCCGAAATTACATAAGAAATGAAGTAGCAGATAAAACGATTTATGTGTCTATAGACGAAACAAAAGGTGCCGCTCATAGGATATCGCTAATGTTATTGTAGTTAGCCAAACGCCTGATGGTCCAGCTAAAACATTTATCTTAACATCCGAAATGATGGAGGAGGTTTACCATTCTACAATTACTCGCTTGTTTAATGATTCATTGTCCCTTCTGTGGCCTGCCAGTATTCCATCTATAGTAATTCTGCCCGAAGGCAGGTCTTTCACTGCAATCATAGCATTTTCATGCTATGCTTGCAGCTTTACTAGGAAATTGTACGTGTGCTAGCTTCCCGCTGCTTTCCACACCGGTGAAGTATGGTGATGATGATGATGATGATGATGATGATGATATGGATGATGATGACGATGACGGTCATATGATTTCGGGGACCGTTTGTGCCCTAACGTTTTCCTGACATTTGTCTTACAGGTGAGGAAAAACCCCGATAAAAACCTCACCGAGAAAAACTGCCCCGACAGGGGATCGAACCCGGGCCCGCTGCGTGACAAGGCAGCACGCTACCTCGAGACCACAGCGGTGGACTGCCAGTATTAAGAAATAAAATATTTTGCTATTTGTTACGGATGGGGCTGCATATATGAGAAAAGCTGCTACAACAATACAGCAATCATATACAAAATTAATACATTTAATATGTCTAGCAGACATTGTCTCCATCGAGTTGCGGAAGAAATTAGAGCACCATTAAGAATTGAAATATTTAAAGAAATGGCACCTGGAATTCCTCTACCTCCACAGCCAATTGTAACTCGGTGGGGAACATGGCTACAGGCTGCACTATACTATGCCACGACAGAATTGTAAGCATAATTGATGTCTTTGACGATAAAAAAAAATCTCGCTATACGTGCAGTGAAGCAAATAATTTCACCAGTTCTGTTTGAAGACCTTTCTTATATTACAAATAATTTCAGTAAGATTGCAACTACAATACAAAATTTACAATAATCTAAACTAACAATACTGAAAGCTCTCGAGACAATAAAACAAGTTTCGGAAACACTGAGTGAAGTACAAGTGGGAACTGTTACAGAAAGAGTAGCAAATAAACTTAAAAGTGTTTTAAAGAGGAAAACTGGGTTCGCAGAAACGTGCAAAATGAGGGACGTGTTGCTCAGTCAGGAAAACTCAAGCAACCCTCATACTTTGAATTTTTTATTTGCTCCTATTACGTCGTACGACGTGGAACGTAGTTTTTCAAAATGTAAAAAGTATCTACGTGCTAATCGCATGAGATTTACTTTACGTGCATTAAGGAAGTAGGCTACATTGCAATAACTGTAATCATGATGTATGAGAAAATATTTCTGTACATTAAACTCTTATTCAAAATGAAGTAGTTTTATTGCACACTACAATTAATAATTAAACATACGATTGTTTGCTTCCTTCTATAATTCCTTATCATGGTATAACTGTTTTTGAAGCAGGGTGTAATGCCTTCCACCGAACATGTTTTTGTTTATACTGAACACTGCGCAGTCACAGGTGCGTCCTTCCTCCTTATATTCCGTGCATTCTTAACTTCATTGCATACTTATTAGAACCCCGCTCCCTGTATATAATAGTACGAGGAGGCTATGTAAAATAAAGTTTCAGTACGTTCTAGAACTAGGGTTTTAATACGTCGCAGAACTACATTTACAAATACTGATGTGCAAATTGTTTAGATCTTTGTTTAAAATATACAATTGCTTTTCCATATTATTATAAATGTAATTCAGTCTCTCGTCTCTACGTGCATTTCTTGGCGTCACTACTCGCTCCTTAAGCTGTTTGAGACTAATATAAATTCAATCCTCGCGCCCACCAAGTCAAATGTACGTGCTACACTTTCGTTGGGTGACGTAAACCACCATTACATCTCTAACTCACTCTAACTTTTTCATATATGTGTTTCGCAGGATGTTATGTAACTAATTTCAACATATCTACGGATGCTCTTTCAAATGATGCATAAATATTGTTCAGGAGTTTTCTTAACATTGACTGATGGTTCCTCAAAGCAGTTTTAAATTATATGAACATTTGAATACAGTATCTATATATCTTCGGGTTTTTTTTTGTACAGCTGTTGCCGTTTTCTCGTGCCAAACTTCCAAAGTCTGCGATCTTGGGCATGTTCAATGCTTAACTCTCTATCTTTCATAGCTATCCTCATACTTTCCTTCCATGTTAACTTTCGTCTCCCTTTCTTCTCCTTTCTTGTCGGTTGCCATTGATATAGTTGTTTCGGCCATCGCTCATCTTCCATTCTTAAAATATGTCCTAACTAATTTAATTCCTTCTCCTCATTTCTTTTAATTATGCTTTCTTCTGCTTCCATTATGTTTCTAATTTCCTTATTTGTGAGATGTTCTAATTTTGACTTTCTAGCACTTCTGCGTAAATAATCAATTTCTAGAGCTATTAGTTTATTTTTCTAGTACTTATTGATTGCCCATACCTCACTTCCATATATTGTAACAGATCCCACCAATGTTTTACCAATATACTTTTTGGTGTGTTCCCAAATATGATTATACAACCATATAGAATTTAACGATATATCTTATCTTAAAGAATTTAACATTAAAATTTCTCTATCATTGCTATTTACTGCCAAATATTCTGTTTTATTGTAAATATACTGTGAGACCCCAAGATTCATATGTGTTTTTCAACTTTTTTATCACGAATTCCATATCAAATTTGTCTTGCTACTCAATTCCATTCTATGCTTTATGTTCTCTTTGCCCATACCTTCAATGTTATCTATAATTATTCCCAAGTATTTGGTTTATTTAATTTGCTTTATTTGAATTCATTCTGCCAACATTAAATGTTCTATATCATTGCTATTTATTGCTAAATATTCTGTTTTTTGTAAATATTCTGTGAGACCCCATGATTCATATGTGTTTTCAACCGTTTTATCATGAATTCCAATATAAAATTTGTCTTTCGCTAAAACCAGTTGATCATCAGCAAATTGTAATGTCAGCAAACATCTGTTGTCTATTGGAATACCCATACCTTTTCAGCTTTGTTTCCATTTCATAAATATAAATTCTACATACATATTAAATAAAATTAGAAATAGACTGCATCCTTGTTTCAGTCCCTTTGTGGTTTTCATAGGATTAGATATTATATTTCCAATTTTAACATAAGCCGTGTTATCTTTATAAATATGTTTAATAATTTCAATTAGTTTTCTATCAATATTATATGTCTCTTATAGTTCCCATAATTTGTTCCTCGGAATTGAGTCATAAGCTTTTGAATAAAGTAGGCTATGTTAGTATTTTATTTAAAGAAGTTCTTTAAAAACTAAGGTCAATAGCGTCCCAATTTATTTCTAGACGTGAAATTGCCGACAAATGTTGTTCAGAAGCCTCCCTTTTCAGGTTTCGTTCTTTTACCTTCCGTATATTACGATGTGAGATCCATGACTTTATTTCCCTTGCAAAGGAACTCGTCCTCAGGTTATTTAAGGTCTGAAAAATCCGTCTATCTCGGCCGGGTTTGAACCCGCGAACTTCGGAACCAGAGGCGACCATAGTAACCAGCAGCTCACCAGGGCCGACTGGAATCTAACCTAACTCAAACATAACCTAGACGTAACCATAGACCTCTTTTTCAGATTACCTCAGGTGGAATACCCGGAATATCCCAGATTTTCATCATGTTATATTTTCACTATATAACCTACTGCCTATTTTTTTTCGTGCACTTTTCATACTGCGGTTGTTCTTTTTTAACATTTTTGTTCTGCACTCTACGTTACAGTAACTTATTAATGTATGTGTTTTGCTACTGATTAACTTAATATGATCACTGTTGTACCTAGTCTATTGGTTTCCTAAAAAATCTCAGTTAACTATGTTAACACGCATCATCTTATCGTGTCCTCCTTTCGAAAGGTCGATTCCAAATATGCTCCAACCATCTCTATCTTTCCATGTTTTCCTTCTTTTTAGTTCTTCCCAGTCGTATCCTCTTTCTTGTAAACTTTTCTTCGCTTGATTAATCAATCTTTATTGTGGTCTATCTCGTGGTCGTTTTCCTTTTATCTTGAGATTTAACAGTCTTGGTGGTATTATTTCCATTTCCATTCTTTTTTAAATGTCCAAACCATTTCAGTATATTTTTTTCTATATATAGTATGTTGTTAATTTTTCTACATTAAATGTCTCCCTGATTTTGTCGTTCTTTATTCTATGTATTACTTCTAATTCTAAACATATTTCTATTTTCATATATTTACACACTTACAAAGAAACTGTCAACCATTGTATTGCTTCTCCCAGAGAACCATTGTGATTAACAAGGCAGTGTCCAAAAGAATTATCTGCCGCTTTTAACTGCAAGGCACAGAAAACGAATCCAGCAATGGCAACCCACTGTGTGTAACTGATGGACATCTCTGCTTGAGTACAGCGGAGTGGAACGAGGCGGTGCGTGACGCGAATGGCATGTCGTTAAGGTTATCCAGTCCACCAAGAAAAGAGTTGTATTACTTCCGCAGTTTAAAGAGAGATTTGGCGCTGGATTTAAGTACCTTGTAGTTGAAAGAGGTAGATAATTTTTTGGACACGGCCTGGGTACATCATAACGCTTCTTTGGGAGAAATGTCATGGTAGGTTTCGGCATGCAATGGTTTATAGTTATCTTCTTAGTCTAATACTATTCTACTGGTGTTAATATTTGATCTACTACTCTTCCAAATGATATAACCTCTGCCGAGCTAAGTTCCAGTTGTAATGTAAACAAAGCAGATGTATGGCAGCGTTTTTATTGGTCGAATAATGGTTTTGCCTTTAAGCGTGAAAGAAAAAGTTGTTCGCTCTCTAACACTCTAAATAAAGAAAATAAAAATTCATAGTGTCTAGAACACGTCTATATAAGTTAAATGGGATAATGCTAAAATGTATATTACAATTTCAATAAGCTATTCATTGTTTAATTCCTACGCATGCGTAATGCAGAACGCATTAGAGTTTCAATTGTTTTGAATGGTTACTTCTCCCAAACAATGTTTAAAGCATCAAAAAGGAAATAGTTTGAAAAGCGGAGAGAAACAAATTATTTGTAATGTTTTCAAACAGTTTAGTAAAAAGTATCCTACATTAGCAATTGAGGATGTGAAAATAACAGCACAATTTACAGATAAATCAGCAAAGAGCATAAATATTCTGCTCGTAGTGAAATTGTAAATAAGGGATATCTATCGACATCATCAAAATACATAAACGTCTGATTAGATAGGTACACATGTAATCTTTTGTCATAAATATATAAGAAATGGAGGAAGTTCTTAATTATTGGTAACATCTTACCTTGTATTCAATCTTATTTTCCGTAAAATACGTACTATATTGACTAAGAACAATGTTTCTATCGATGACAGTTACGTACAGAATTCAGTCACATGGCGGGTAAAATTAGCGCCACGGTTCCCCAATAGATGGAATCGGCGAAGTAATATCTTAAGCAAGATTGTTTACAATACTGCTGGAACTTAACTCGAAATAGTACAGGTAATTAATTATATTCAATATTAGTGAAAATATTATTTTGTGAAATCGTCCAATCATTTTAACTATGATGTACTTCAGTTGTTAACAAGCATTATAACGTTACTATTAGAATTGGAGAAAAATGTAAAAAAAAATTTTCAGTATTGCCCTATAAGAGATGTGGACAATATTCACATGAGCTTTTTACTTCTCACTTACAGGACTTGGTAAGACCGTTTCTAACTGTGGGATCTTATATGAATTTGGGTCATTTCAAAACGACATAAACTGCAAAATTCGTGAACTCAAATACTGATTGCGGCTAATCCAAGATGAAAAAACAATGCTCAGAGCAATTTGTTACGACCACCAAATTAGGAACGCAAATGTGAAATTCTGGGAAGACGAGGTTAGGAGAGAACTCCAAAAGATTGGGATGGGTTGGGTATG
Organism: Diploptera punctata; assembly: GCA_030220185.1. Classification (NCBI taxonomy): domain Eukaryota; kingdom Metazoa; phylum Arthropoda; class Insecta; order Blattodea; family Blaberidae; genus Diploptera; species Diploptera punctata. The sequence goes on along the minus strand of JASPKZ010004180.1, from coordinate 171,078 downwards.
GGAAAAAGGGACTGAAAATCACAAGAATGTGTGGAGAAAAATAAGAAGGAGGTACTTAGATATATACCGACAAAATATTTTGGCCGAATGTGTGGGAAAACGATCACCGTTTTTACAAAGAGACCTAAAACAAGTTTGAGGAAAAGAATCTTATATACTCAATCTAGGATTTAAAGAGAGATCAGGGCTTGCTTGGTTCAGGTTAGGGGCATGGAATTTTTTAAAAATTAGCGACGATTACGATATGCGAATATGTCCAATGTGCGGGAGCTTTGAAGACGAGATATATATATATTAGGAAAATGATATTGGAGGCGTCAGTTATCACCGGAAATATTTCTAAATTCAAATTGTGAAAGATTGGCATGCTACGATTTATTGGTAAGCCCAGAAAATTGGATAAACTTGGGTAGATTTCTGGACAAAACGCGGAAAATAAGAACAACACTCATTCAAGAATAAATAAATATGTTAACAAATTGCAATACCATTAATTATTAATAATTCTACATAACTAAGTTGATGTATAATGTAATTGCATTGTTATCTAATTGTAATATTATTGGGTTTTCTTATTTTAAGTATATTATTATTAAACATAAACTTATTGTAACGGACTGTCAACAGCACGTACGGCTTACTGCCCGTGCGACCCATATTTGTAAATAACATTATATGTATCTTATTTTTAGTCTAATAAAGTCCTTATGTATACTTCACACTAAATACCCAACTCGTAAGTTCCAATGTATATCCAATACAAGTTGTGTTAGAATTTTATTTAAAGATGTTTTTAACAACTTAGGACATTAGCAGGGTAATTCAAATTGAAGCGTGAAAGGGCCGACAAATGTTTATCATAGGGGCTGTAATTTGAGGCTGGAGGTTATTTTACGTGGCAAAATCTACAGAACGAGACCCACGACTGTGCTTCCATTCCGAAGAAAGACATGTTCAGGATTCTTTTACGCGCTTAAAAATTCTTCAACCCCCAGCTGAGTTAGAATCCTTGATTCTCGTAACCATAAGCGAGTATGCTAACCTCTAATCCACCAGAATCGACATTATACCAGTTGAAACTACATAAATAGCCCAATTCAATAAATGTGTTGATAATAATTAAACATCTTCAAATTGTTTCCTTGTTGAGTTTAATAGGCTACTGTAAGCAGAATTATCTTATATATAAAAATTAATGTTTGTTTGTTTGTTCGTACTTTATGCGCGGCCATACCATTGATCCGATTGTGATGGGGTTTTTTGCAAAATGTTCAGGAGATTCCCGGAATGAACATAGGCTATAAGAGAGTTGTGATACTCAACTCCTACACCCTTAAAAATCGCCCTTTGTAGTGGAAAACGTGAAAAAAGTAGCTCTTTGGACGCTTAAATGGCTTACGCTACCTAAACCATAACAAATACACAAAATGAATGTACACAGAATTGAATATCTCAAAAAGCTCTACAAAAAAGTCCGCGACAGCATATGTTTATCTCTTACGGATAACTCACAATAACCATTTTTGTCTTTCATTGATACCAAGAGTCTCGCGCCGTAGCCGAGTGGTTAAGGCAAGAAATCTTGGCGCAGAACTACGGGACTTACGCTGGTTCGAGTCTCTACAGGGGAAGAAATTTTTCTCATGGATTTATGGGATCGGTGCACAGTGGGTCAGAAATGAAATCTAGCTGGAAAAAAAAAAAACACCTGTTTTGACTCACTCTCATCAATCTTTTTTTTTTTCACTCTAATATAATTGTTATATGACGGTTCTTAACTTATCTGCAAGGGAGGGTACAATTCTAATGTTCATGGCTGTGTGACGTCATCATTCACACTTCTTGAGCCGCAACAGAAGGCTGTAAGAGGTTTTCTTGCGAACTTATTTAATAATATCTAATTATGTTCTAATTGCTGATTTATATGGTAAAAAAGTAACATATTTTTATCGTCCGTCCATGACATGAGAATTGAACGTTCGGGAAGGGCAACGTCTGCCGGGTACGCTAGTTTGCTATAAAAGAAGCTATTAAATGGTGCTCAAATATACAACAAAGTGTTTGTATAATAAGTGACTCTAAATCAACTCTACTAACTATTGCTGACAAATTTAATTTGGATCCTATTGCCTGCAAAATAAGAAACTTGCTTCAGAAGAATTCAGCACACATTTGTTTGTCCTGGATTCGAGGACACTCCGGAGATACTGGGAATGAACGAGCAGACAGTCTGGCAAAGTCAGCTGCCAGTTCAAATTTACCAATTAATTATGACGTGTCCTCTTACTTACATAAAGTTGAAAATCAAAGGGTATATTATTGCTGAATGGGATATATTATGGGAAAATACTAACAATGGTATGACAACTCGAGAATTATTTTTCCCAACAATCTATGACAGACTTAAATGCCCAAATATAGTTCCCAGTTTCACATTAACTCAATTTTTAACCGGACATGGAACATTTCAGGCATATTTACACAAATTTAAAATATCATCAAATGCAAATTGTAAATGTGGAGAAGATATTCACACGGTCAAACATATTCTATTTAATTGTCCAATGTTGTGGTTTGAACGTTATAAACTTGAAAAATATTTAAATATTAATTTAAAAAATTATTCCAGTCCTCTTTGTCATATTCTTAACGACAAAAAATGTTATAATTACATATTCTCTTTTGTAAATAGTGTTTATTCTCAACTATAATTTAGTTTTACTGTGTTGATCTTTGTTAAAATATTGTTATATAATTGTATTTGGTTCTATTGTTTTATGTTAATTTACTTGTTAATGTTACATAATTACAACCCTTATGTACCGTAAGGTAAAAAAGGGTTTTCATCTTTGAATATAATAAAAAAAGGCTGCTGTATGCAGGCTTGAAAGTAGGAAGCTGCTTCATACAAATGTGAATTTTGTAAGGGATTTTTCTCATAATCAACTAGATTTCCTTAACGTGCCATACATGTCATGACATGGCATAGACGACTTTTAACTTCATTTTGAAGAAAACTACTTTTTCGAATTTTTCTCACTCTATAAATTCCATAGACATAACCTCAAATTTAGATCAATAAAACTAACTGAATATTAAGAGGACCTAAAAGACATAACCAAGTCACTATCACAAGTTACCATGATCTCTCCGCATATTTTATTTTATTACTCTCGTTTATGTCTTTTCTCTACATGTCACATTCTACATTACATTTTTTTTCTTTTTTTTTCACATCCTATTTTCCCATGCATTTTCTTCCCATTACACATCTTATTTTATTTGCACTTCACACTTTTTCGTGCTGTTATTTTAGTTGCATTTAACACCTTGACTTTGCTCTTCGTATTGGCTCTTTTCCATTGACTTAAAAATGAAAGCCTTATTGATAATATAAATGTTTCATTTACATTGCGCACGGGTTAGTTTGGCCGTACGTGCATATTCTGTTCCAAGCATTAAAAAAACATACGAATACATAAACAAATACGTACATAATGACACACCTAGACTCGTATAAAAAATGCATAACAAATGAATAATGAGTGTACGTCAACAGTACATACACAATAACACACATCTGCACACGTACATAAAAATACCGTGAGTACTGATATAAAAAAAATGTTTACTTTGTATAATAATAAAAACTAGCTAGAGAGTAGATTAAAACATATAATACAGATCTTATATATCCCGATCTCTTATTTTTTCTATGCTTTTTAACTCCGTTACCTCTATCCTACTTTAATTTTTTATGTAATAAAATCCATGTTACTGAAGCTTTTAGCGGTTTGCCGAAACTGGTTTTTAAAGTAGGATTAATTAATTAATTATAGTTAAAATGTATACAGATAACACCATTATCATAAGTAATGCCACGAGTGATTTCCAAATTATCGATACATTCACGACTCACGAAGTGACGAGTGAATTTATCTAGAGAATTTGGAAATCAAGAGTGGCATTTGTTAGGACTATTTAACGAATAAAATTAAGCTGTATACTCACAAATCATTATTTAACTGTAGTTATTTTAAAATATGTATATACACTGCTCAAAAAAATTAGGGGATATTGTAGAATAACCTACTAAGACTATGTTTTTAGGAACAGTATTAGATGCAATCACTTTCTATTACTCCAAAAGAATGTAAACAAGAGTTTGAAGTTGTTACGTAACCTCTGTACCACACCAGATGTCTAAGAGATCCTGATTAGGAATATGGCAAACAAACAAAGCAGCATTAACATGGGTGAAAATGTTTCTTTAGTATGGTGTATGGTCTCCTCGAACGGCCAGCACTGCCTCACACCTGTGTGACATTGATGCAATGAGGTTAGCAATGAGTTCTTGGGGGATACGTGGCCACTCTTCCATAAGAGCAATGTGCAGCTCTGGAACAGTTGTGGGAGGTGCTGGTCTGCCTGCAATGCTCTATCGGATTTAAGTCCGGGGAGGAAGCTGGCCATTGCATACGCTCGATACCCTCCACTTCCAGCATGTCGTCCACCAAGCCAGCTCTGTGGGGTCGTGCATTATCGTCCATAAAAAGAAAAGAATCACCTAGGGCACCAGCATAAGGCACGACAAAAGGTCGGAGAATCTCATCTCTATACCTTACCGCAGTCAAAGTACCACCTTGGATGACCTAGAGGTCCGTACGTCCACCACTACTGACTCCTGCCCACACGATCAATCCACCGCCACCATATGGGGATCTTTCACGTACAAATGCTGGATTGTTTCGTGTCCCTTTTTCCCTCCAGATGAATACACGCCGAATATCACATTCCACGTTGAATCGCGACTCATCAGAAAAAAGAACTGATCCCATTCGGCATGCCTCCACCCACGATGTTCCTCCGCCCAGTTTCTGCGATCTCTACGGTGTTGTGGAGTTAACCTGGTACACACTATGGCCCTAGGGGAATAGAGACCACTTCCATGCAGTCGATTACGGACAGTTTGAGTTGACACCCTGCGTCCTGTTGCTGTTTGAAGTGTATTTCGCAGTTGAGTTGCATTCTGCTGTCTATTCCGACGGGCTGTTAACATGAGGTAACGGTCATCCATTGCTGTTGTTGCCCATGGTCGACCTTGTCCGGCTCTTCTGTGAACAGTATCTGTTCTTTGAAAACGATTCCAAAGCCTGGAAATCACGCTTTGAGACACCCCAATGGCTTGTGCCACCTCTTGTTGTGTCTGTCCAGCTTCCATCCTTCCTATGGCCCTCCAAGCCATTGGTTCAGGTAAATCACGTTGTCACTGTCCCTAAGGCAAGTCATTCACTAACTGAAAACTGGACTGGATTTAAAAACAGCAACAAAACATTCACCCCCACACCACCCTTTCACATCAACAGTACAGACACTGCCCTCTGGTGTGGTACCAAGGTTACGTAACAACTTCAAACTCTTGTTTACATTATCCTGGAGTAATAGAAAGTGATTGCATCTAATACTATTCCAAAAAACAGTCTTAGTAGGTAATTCTACAATATCCCCTAATTTTTTTTGAGCAGTGTATTTAATGTAAACGGCGATGTTTGAAAACAAATGAGAAACGATTGGTATGCTTCATTTGCTTCTTTTGTCCGATCACTGCAACGAGATCATAATATTATTTATTGCCAAAAGATCGCAATGTTGTAAGAATGCACCATAGTGGAGAAATTTATAACCAACGTTATATGTATTAATTAATTTCTGATGTCCTATGATGTAAATACGTCAATTATATTTTCTGCGTCATTTCCTGGAAAATAATTCGTTTAAGAAAGTGCAAATAGTGTTTTCTTTTTTTCTTTGTGGTATAATCAATTGTTACAAATGTTTTTATATTATCTCTCGTATGCGCTACGTGTTGACATTCATGCACTATATATACAATCTGGTAGCCGTATTTCTTACAGAGTCAATCACTGCAAAATAATGCTATGACCTACTCAGAATGTTAAAAAAGAGGTGTTTTCTTTATTATGATAAACTTTAGTTGGTAAATTTTAGGTGAAACACGACTCTGATTGTAAATAAAAAATCATTGAAATGTGATTGGTCATTGACTCCCATTAGGGGCATGAGTTAAATAGTCCCTTAAAATGCATTTAATAAATTTAATATTTGAATCAATATTTATTCTTCCAAATATTGTATTGTATTCTCTCCTTTTTACCTAATTTCCACAATTTTCTAACTTGATATGCTGCCGAAGTTCATTGTCAATATTGTTTGTTTTTACTTCAGTCACTCAAATCTGATAAACTTTGTCAATTTGTAATTATTATTAAATCATGGTGGATTGAGTTGCATGTATTACAAATATATGTAATTATGCTACATGATACGTCAAATGGCATTAACTGATATGTCGTAAGAAGGCAATCACACCGCTGTATCAGCAGAAAACAAAGTTCAATTTACAGTTCAGTCAATTTCCTATAATTGAAGTTTCCGCCGTTTTTATGGAACTTCAAAATAATTATTATTTATTTTGGATACATTTGCATACTAATGCCATCCACAACATTTGTTTAATGTCAAGGACTTTATTTTGGATACATTTGCATACTAATGCCATCCACAACATTTGTTTAATGTCAAGGACTTTATTTTGGATACATTTGCATACTAATGCCATCCACAACATTTGTTTAATGTCAAGGACTTTATTTTGGATACATTTGCATACTAATGCCATCCACAACATTTGTTTAATGTCAAGGACTTTATTTTGGATACATTTGCATACTAATGCCATCCACAACATTTGTTTAATGTCAAGGACTTTATTTTGGATACATTTGCATACTATATGCCATCCACAACATTTGTTTAATGTCAAGGACTTTATTTTGGATACATTTGCATACTAATGCCATCCACAACATTTGTTTAATGTCAAGGACTTTATTTTGGATACATTTGCATACTAATGCCATCCACAACATTTGTTTAATGTCAAGGACTTTATTTTGGATACATTTGCATACTAATGCCATCCACAACATTTGTTTAATGTCAAGGACTTTATTTTGGATACATTTGCATACTAATGCCATCCACAACATTTGTTTAATGTCAAGGACTTTATTTTGGATACATTTGCATACTAATGCCATCCACAACTTTGTTTAATGTCAAGGACTTTATTTTGGATACATTTGCATACTAATGCCATCCACAACATTTGTTTAATGTCAAGGACTTTATTTTGGATACATTTGCATACTAATGCCATCCACAACATTTGTTTAATGTCAAGGACTTTATTTTGGATACATTTGCATACTAATGCCATCCACAACATTTGTTTAATGTCAAGGACTTTATTTTGGATACATTTGCATACTAATGCCATCCACAACATTTGTTTAATGTCAAGGACTTTATTTTGGATACATTTGCATACTAATGCCATCCACAACATTTGTTTTAATGTCAAGGACTTTATTTTGGATACATTTGCATACTAATGCCATCCACAACATTTGTTTAATGTCAAGGACTTTATTTTGGATACATTTGCATACTAATGCCATCCACAACATTTGTTTAATGTCAAGGACTTTATTTTGGATACATTTGCATACTAATGCCATCCACAACATTTGTTTAATGTCAAGGACTTTATTTTGGATACATTTGCATACTAATGCCATCCACAACATTTGTTTAATGTCAAGGACTTTATTTTGGATACATTTGCATACTAATGCCATCCACAACATTTGTTTAATGTCAAGGACTTTATTTTGGATACATTTGCATACTAATGCCATCCACAACATTTGTTTAATGTCAAGGACTTTATTTTGGATACATTTGCATACTAATGCCATCCACAACATTTGTTTAATGTCAAGGACTTTATTTTGGATACATTTGCATACTAATGCCATCCACAACATTTGTTTAATGTCAAGGACTTTATTTTGGGATACATTTGCATACTAATGCCATCCACAACATTTGTTTAATGTCAAGGACTTTATTTTGGATACATTTGCATACTAATGCCATCCACAACATTTGTTTAATGTCAAGGACTTTATTTTGGATACATTTGCATACTAATGCCATCCACAACATTTGTTTAATGTCAAGGACTTTATTTTGGATACATTTGCATACTAATGCCATCCACAACATTTGTTTAATGTCAAGGACTTTATTTTATCTTAGATTCTATGCAGTCATCATAAAATAAATTATCTTTCAGATAAGTCTCTTTCAAGGTGACCTCCGTGGCCCAAGTTAGCGACTTGATCACTCCATATGAGGTTCATGATGAACGAATCAGAACCAGGGCCGGTTTTTTTCTGTTTCTCCCGTTATTTCCTGCCGAAAAATCTTCATTGCACCATTTCTCCATACTCATATCATCATTTAGTTTCATTTCATTTCATATGCCCTATGATGGTGCGATGAACCTGATCAACCGATATTGTCGTTGCAGCAAACAATCTGTTCCCATCAAATAAGATACATATTTCTTAATATATGAATTAATAAGGAGCGTGAGTCTAACAATATGAAGGTTAGAACAAAAAAAAGTTGGTATAGGTTTCTGGCCTTTCAAAATATTAAGGAAAATAACGGGACAAAAAATTAGGCTATATCTACTAGAAAGTACCATGATTAATTCAATTATAAAAGTAATTTATGGATATGAAACTTGAAGTGTTAATATTGGGGGAGGGTTAAAGAAAGTCGAAAATTCATTCGACCTGAACAATATCGTACTGCCTCAGATATATTAACATACGCTTGAATAAACACCATCTGCAATAAACAAGAAAATCCAGCCTTTAGAGTAAATATCGTCAACAAGATACCATAAATAACAAAATACCATAAATAGCTGTCATGATAAGAAATTAGCTGAAGCAAACATAATTAAGAATTCTGAAGCTAGAGAACCGTTGTTTAAGATACGGAATTTCAAGTATTTCCAAATTCTTCGTTAGAAGCCGTCTTCGACATCATATCCATCCATCCATAGTAATTCTGCCCAAGGGCAGGACTTTCACCGCAATCATAACATTTTCATGCTATGCTTTGCAGCTTTACTAGGGAATTATACGTGTGGTAGCTTCCCGTTTCATTCCACACCAGTGAAGGATGTTGATGATAATGATAGTGATGATAATGATGGCCGGATAATTTTTGAGGACCGTTGGGCCCTAAGCTTCTTGACATTTGTCTTACAGGTGAGGAAAAATCCCGAAAAAACCTCACACGACCGGAAATCGAACCCGGACCCGCTGCGTGACAAGGCAGCACCCTACCTTGAGACCACAGTGGTGGACCGACATCATATTTATATAGCTTAGAATATTCGAGGAGGAGGGTGGAACTGTCCTTGAATTTTCCAAATTGAAATTAAATACCTAAGGCGATTACCTACAAATATTGATTTGGTAACAAAACCTTATATGGAAATACGATCTCAGCTATATCCACGTGAATGTAGAAAACATTCTCGTCGTGGCCCTCACTGAGGCAATACTAACTCTCGTCGTGGGCCTCAGAGGGGCAATATTAATTCTTGCCCTCACAGGGGAAATACTAACTTTTCGCTGAAGCCCGCATTTTGAATATCTCTACATTATAGCGACGTAAAAATGTAAGTCCGAGAAATAAATAAATATATTTTTTTTACAATCGGTCAATATAAATTTCTAAGTCCAGTAAATAAATGAAAGTATAATTCCGAGTATAGCACTACACAGTCATCTTAACTTCGGATATTTATTTTATTACACAACACATTTGTTGTGTATATACATACATACATATATAGTGTTCTGCCCAAGAGCAGGTCTTTCACTGCAATCTCAACATTCTCCACTCTTTTCTTAACTCAGCTTTCCTTTTTGTGTCCACATACAAACGATTTATTTTAATATTGTCTATCATCTAATGTATTTTTCTGTCTCTAATTTTCTTTCCATCAACCATTCCTTCTGGGCATCCGTCAGCAGGCAGTTTCTTCTTAGCCAGTGGCCAATCCAATTACTTTTCCTCTTCTTTATAAGTTCCTGCACTGTTCTTCCTTCACACACTCTGTCTAGCATATCTTTATTTTTTATTTTGTCTGTCTAGTTTATACGTTCCATTCTTCTCCATATCCACATCTCAAAGCTTCCAGTCGCTTTTCCTCATTCCGTCGTAATGTCCACGTTTCCGCTCCATATAATGCTACACTCCACACAAAGCACTTCACTAGCCTCTTTCTTATTTCTCTTGCGAAAGGTCCGCAGAAAGTGCTTCTCTTCTTGTTGAAAGCTTATTTTGCCATTGCTATCCTCTGCTTTACTTCTTGACCGCAGTTCATGTTCCTACTGATAGTACAACCCAAATATTTGAAGCTCTCCACTTGCTCAATGGCCTCATCTTTAAACCTCGTGTTTATCTTCCTTGGTTTCCTTCCTATAACACTGGGGAACAAAAAAATATTTTTTTCTTGGTGCCTGAAATTTTTCACCTGATTCTGGGTATTTCGGCACTGCTGATTCCAAAAATGTCATCCATTTTGTTGCAGCAGCTCTAGTTTGCAAGATATTGATGATACTGCTCTTATGTACCACCATTGTAAATCGATTGTTTGCATAATACTAATTGATTTAATCCAAGTTATATTCATGTTGTTGTTGCCGTTTGCATATGTAATTTTACTAATTTGACAATTGTTTATCCTTTTTCTAGACTGACATGGCTTCAACACGAAGAAAATGTGTGAATAATCCTGATGTGTTTTGTTTCATCTGTGGGGAGTACACATTCACTCAACAAAGAAAACCTATAACTGACTTTGTAAGAAGAGCTTATTTGGCCTATTTCAAAGTACAACTGGGAGATCAAGATAAGACTTGGGCACCTCACATTGTATGTAAAACGTGCACAGAGCATCTACGACAATGGACAAATGGGAAACGGAAATGCTTGAAATTTGGGAACCAATGATCTGGCGAGAACAAATTAACCATAGTGATGACTGCTATTTTTGTTCAGTCAATGTAAAGGGCATCAATAGCAAAACCGGAATAGATGGGTATATCCCAATCTACGCTCCGCAAGACGCCCTGTTCCACATTCAGAGGAGATACCTGTTCCAATTTTTACCAGTCTTCCAGAGTCACCAGAAGAAGAGGATGATTCAACTGAAAGCTATTCTGAGGGAAATGACAGCGATTTCCCAGGACCTTCATCAGTTTCATCCGGTTTTAGTCAAGCGGAACTGAACGACCTCATAAGGGATCTAAGTCTTCCAAAGAAGTCATCTGAGTTGTTTAGCTTCCAGGCTGGCAGAGAAACAATGTCTGTTACCGGGAACAAAGGTCACAGTCTATCGCAAAAGAGAAACAGACTTCCTGCCATTCTTCACAGTAGAAAATCAATTTGTTTTTTGTATGAATGTTGAAGGACTGTTAATGAAGCTGGGTGTAAGAAAATACACACCAAGTGAATGGCGGTTATTTATAGATAAGCTCCAAACGCAGCCTAAAATGTGTTCTTTTGCATAATGGGAACATATACAGGTCAATCCCAATTGGTCACTCAGTTTCTATGCGTGAAAATCAACATACAATAGCTACAGTGCTAGAGAAGATCTCTTACCGTGATCACCAATGGGTAATGTGTGTCGATCTCAAGATGGTGAATTTTCTTCTAGGACAACAAGGTGGGTACACCAAATACCATGCTTTATATGTTTATGGGACTCTAGAGCCAAAGATCAACATTGGGTGAGAAGGCATTGGCCTCTTAGAGAAAGCATGACCGTTGGAGAAAAAAACATCGTTGCAGAACCTTTGGTTGACAGAAACAACATCATCTTGCCACCACTGCATATTAAACTTGGTTTAATGAAACAGTTCATCAAGGCGTTGAATAGAGATGGAACATGTTTTGGCTACATATGTACAAAATTTCCTGCACTGAGTAAGGAAAAAATAAAAGCAGGTATATTGGATGGACCACAAATCCGCCAACTTATTAATGACCATCAATTTCAAGACTCAATGAATGATACTGAAGCAGCCGCATGGTCTTCGTTCTGTATGGTAGTGAAGAAATTTCCTTGGAAACTATAAGTCTCCTAATAGTGATGAACTAGTGGAGAATATGCTCACTGCTTTTTGTGCACTAGGTTGTAACATGAGCATCAAATTACACTACCTACACAGTCATTTGGATCGATTTCCAGACAATCTTGGAGATGTAAGTGAGGAACAGGGTGAGCGTTTTCACCAGGAATTAAGTACAATGGAAGAAAGGTATCGTGGACGGTGGGATATACATATGATGGCGGACTACTGTTGGAGCATCCACCGAGAATGTCCAAGATCATTGCATCGGAGGAAATCACAGAAACGGGGATTCTGCGACCTGATGGAGGAAAATTAATGATTCTAACGAGACTAATGTGTAAATAAATTATGGTAGTTATATAGATACAGTTGTTTCATGAAAAAGAAAGTATTTGTTCTTTTGTATTTAATTGTATGCGAGTAATATAGTTGTATATGTGGACCAGTATTTTTGAACTGGTATATAATTTGAATAAACTCTATCTCAAAAACTAGAGCTGATAGGACGAAACTGAAATCATCTTTGGAATCAGTGACCCAAATATACCCATAAATAGGTGAAAACATTAAGGCACCAAAATCACTGTTCCCCAGTGTAATCATGGCCTTCGTCTTATTTATATTTATCTTCATCCCATAATCCTCGCACTTATCATTCAGCTCCATCAGCATGTTCCTCAGTGTCATTTCATCTTCTGCTAACAAAGCCATATCATCAGCAAATCTTATGCATTTAATTCTTCTTCCTCCCATGTTTACGCCTCCCGTATTCCTGAAGCAGTTCTTCATTAGGTCTTCCAGGTAGATGTTGAAAAGAGTGATAGAGGACACTCTTGCCGTACCCTCCTTCCAATTTCTCTTCCCTCTGACATTTCTTCTCCTATCTTCACTTTTATTCGCTGTTTCACACACACACACACACACACACACACCACACACACACACACACACATATATATATATATATATCATAAAATATAACTGCCGTCGTATTTTAATTAATCAGAAACCTATACCCTTACTGTATATTAAACAGAGTGTTCATTTAAATAATTTTTGTGACATCTACAACGGGAGTTTGATTCGGCAGCTCATTCCTTCTGAAGCAGATCTCCTCAGACCTTCTTAAACGAATAATCTCTTGTTCTGCCATTATCTTGGCATACCACTAGAGTTACGCGATAAAGCCATAATCCTATCGAACCCTATGTTGCACAATCAATATTTAATCCCTACACATGTGGCTTACCTAATCAAGAAGCCGACAGTACCGCTCCATCGTATATCACAGATCTTCAATAATAGGAGCTTCATCTTGAAATTAGCCGAACACAAGTAGAAAGTACACTTTACTTTTATAAGACTCTCTTAGAACTTACATTGCTAAAGTATGTCAACTGCAAATTTACTAATACATCATATTAGTTATTTATTCAATGTTATATTTGCGGAGTTAAGTCAGTCTTCATAACACAAAATAAGTAATTCTGTTAACCTATTATCTTTGTCGCTTTGACCCAGAAACAACGTCGTTTCCTCGATCCTTAGTTTCTTGAGTGAATTATTTTCGAGGTTTTTCTTTACATGTTAGACAAATCTTTAAAAAAAATTTTAATGCCCAAATTGTCCCCTATCACCATTTTGTCAATGTAATCTTCCATATAATTTTTGTCTTGCCTAAAAGAGCATTACAAATTAGAAAAACACATTAATGGTTACACCTAAAGATCCCAAGACGCGATGTCAAAGTGTTTAGAAATAAAACTAAAATGTTAACCGTATTTTAAGTTTCATAAGGCCAATCCATTAATAGAAAAACAAAAGCAAGCTCTTAAACTTCGTACAAAATTTTAAATTAAAACGGTTAATGCAGCCTAAATTATTATTTTTATGGCAATAATAATATTTTATATTTATTCTGGCAAAGTAAAGGTCATAAGATCTTATCCTCCATTCAACCAGGACAAATATACAAAATACAGTATAAAGATATATATATATATATATATATATATATATATAGTGTGTGTGTGTCAAAATGATTAGCGCAGACTGAAACGGTTGAAATTATGAGGTAAAAGAAGAAAAAAGTTACAGTAAACATGGGTCCGCAAACAAACCGTGTGCGATATTTATTATTGCGAATATGTCGTTATGAGCCGCCACTGATGTCCTGCATTGTAAACAACATATCCAAACTCACTGCAGACACGAGTCCAATATTGCAACCAGATGCAAGGGCGACATTTTGAACACCTCCTTTAACAAGTACGAGTGTACAATATTACTGTATAACATGTAGGCCTAAAGTAATAATTGTATTCTTTGGTAGGTTAGAATAGAATAGATTTATTTAGCCTGGTGGAGTTAAGGTCATGTGGCCTTCTCTTCCACTCATCTGGACAAACATATGTTACATATAAATACAAAAAAATACAATAATAGTCATACTAAACATTTAATTATCTGTCAAATTGAATAATAATGAAAATAATGTCTAATAATACAATAAAATCAAATACAATTAAAATTAAATTAATGATAGAATGAATGCAGAAAGGAATAACAGCTCGAATCTACTATACATAAAAAGAAAAGAAAGAAAAAATACAAATAAAGTAATAAACTATAGCCTAATGAATTAATCTATCGCTTATTATACAAGGCATTAGGTAAATATATTAACAAATCTTAAAACTATTTTTATTAAATAATGAAAAAAACATATTATTAATTTTTAAAAAGTAATATTAGTGAGTTGTTTCTGTTAATAATTTTATTTTCAATTTGTTTCTGAAAGATGGTAAAGTTTGGCAGTCTCTGACATAGGGAAAGCTATGAGTGGTGAATTTTGAGGCAACATAGAATGACAAAATGACAATTAAACGAAAAGTCTACTCTTTAAATTATTTTGTATTAATTAGGACGATGTTTCTTAATGAAGTCAGTGACAGTTTGTAACCACACGTTTGCAATTATCTGGCACATGACTCGTTTGCAGACACATGTTTACTAGAACTTTTTTGTTTATTTTATAGTATACTTTCAACCGTTTCAGATTGCGCTATTAATTTTGATACACCCTATACAGGTATATAAACATTAAACTTAGTACTACTACTACAGTGAGTTTCACTCGAACTGCGGCCGATAGCGGGAAAAGTGACTGCAAGCATTGAGCCATCAACTCGCGCTGCCCACGCTAGTGGCCGCAAGTCGAGTGAAACTCACTGTACTAATAATAATAATAATAAAAAAAAATTAAATCATGCAGTAGCCATCAATTAATACATGCATATGTATATACAATATAGGTTATATATAATTTTGTTTAAGTGATTCTGATGTCCGGCAGTTCCTGATTTCCTACGGTAAAGAAGCATATATGCAGGAAGTGGAAGTAGTAAATTATGTGGGGTGATGAGGTAGGCTTTATTAAATAGAGATTTTGATGTGATCGTGTGTTTAAATTTTGATTGGAGGATAAATACTGTAAATATAAGAATGAATAATTTTTAGTCAAAATATGAAATTGTATAAATCAAGCTGTATTTCATGTCTGAAATCTAACTTTATACATTCTTATTTGATATTTGAAATCCCTCATATTGTGTCTATTATGATTGGGTATATACGAGTATGCATCGTTTTTGCTTGTAGTCATATGTCTTCCTAGTTGTATCAGATAATTTTTATTTTATTAAATAATTAAATATGCCAACATTCACTAAAACTAGATGACAAGAAAAACTACAGAAAAAAAATGATGTTGTCAGGCACAGGAATTTCACCTCAGGACCTTCCAAGTACAAGTCTCAAATGCTATCGCCTGAGCCATTCCACTCGTTAACCTGTAACTTGTCTGTAAAATAATAAATATGCCCTTTGTTTTCTTACAGGAGAATAAATATCAGATTTGAAGGATAACAAAATGGAGATAAGTTTATCATGGATTTTTTCTCACTGGGCCTTATTTATGCTCGCGATATGTCTAATGGTATACTTGTATGGAATCAGAACCCACAGCTATTTCCTTAATCGGAAAATACCTTTTATTAAGCCAAGTCCATTTATTGGGAATTTCGGGCCTATGATGTCCGGAAAGTTATCATATCCGGAATTTCTTACCTGGGTTTATAATGAGCTGAAGGGACATCAATATGGTGGAGTTTTTTGTTTTAATAGGCCAATTATATTTCTTCGAGACCCTGATCTTATTAAGACTATCACTGTGAAGGACTTCGAATATTTTACCGACCATTTAACCATTATCAAAGAAGAAGAAGATGTTTTATGGGGCAAAGGGATTTTCAACCTGCAAGGTATGTATTATACTGCAATATTTCTGTAAATTCCATAATCATCCATAGAGAATTGGAAGAAAATATACTACTTTTCACAATTAAAGATTATAGCCTACGACATAACATGCAGTAGTGTTATCTCCATAAGACAGATTGTTCCCTATAAATAAGGGAAAAATTCAACGTTTAAAGTTGAATGGAACCCTCAAACTTTTCAAACTGAACAAATTTTCCACAAAAAATCAAAGTGATTCTATATGTCAAATATTACTTGGAACTTTAGAAATAATATAGTAATTTTGAATTTGTAATGTCGTATGTTATATAATTATAATTTACTAGTATTAACTAATTTATTCAAAAAAGCTCCGAAAACATTTAGTATATTTGCGGGGCGGCAAATTAGTCATTTTTCAAGAACGAAAACTGTATCCAGTAATTCAGACGTATAAAAAATATACCGGTACTGGCAATGACTTATCTTATATTTCTGCATCTAATGGAGATATTTCCTAAATTAGACTTCGTTTTCACTTAAACATTGGAATGTGCGTTTCGAATAACACACACACACACACACACACACATATATATATATATAATTAAATAGTAAATGTCTTATTTGGATTTTATATTATTACGGTATTATTATTATTATCATTAGCATCGTCGTATTCGTTATTATTATTATTGTTATTATTATTATAATAATTTCGGCAAAAATTTACGCCAATAAAATGCAGTATTTCAATGGAAGTTTAATTTGTTGAGGACGATTTACATCTCCAGTACAAATTTTAATGTTTTAGCCAATAAAATACTCCTCATTAATTGTTCTCGTAAGATACTTAAATCAGTAACATTAGCGAACCTATATATATATGACATGATAAGAAAAATAAATGCTTGGATGGGATTTGAATCCGTACCTCTGGATTGATACTCCAGTGCCCTACCAATTACGCTATAAAGCAAATCTAGTACAAAAATTTATTTTTATATACTCCAGTGAGCTACCAATTACGCTACCAAACAGATGTACAAACATTTTTTCTTTATATAAGTAGCGCACTGGATTATCAATCCAGAGCTCCGAGATCAAATCCCGTCCAAGCATTTATTTTTTATCGTGTCATATTAAGCTTGCATTGTTCAATGTCAAAAATGTAATTATAACATCGAAATAAAGAAGCGTCACTGCTATAAAGTAAAAATAATCTCTTTAATTTGCTTACTTGTTATAGGAGCTACAAGAGGGCAGTGCATACCGAGTTCCCGCTACCTCTCATAATAGAGAATATAGGCTATATAAAGAAAAATAAATGTTTGTACTAGATTTGCTTCGTAGCGTAATTGGTAGCGCATTGGAGTACGAATCAAGAGCTCCGGATTCAAATTCCGTCCTAGCATTTATTTTTATCATGTCATATTAAGCTTGCATTGCTCAATGTCAAAAATTTTATTATCCATCCATAGTAATTCTGCCCGAAGGTAACTCCTTCACTACAATCATAGCATTATCATGCTATGATTGCAGCCAGCTTTCCACACCGGTGAAGGATGATGATAATGATAAGGATGGTGATGATGATGGCCATATGATTTCGGGGACCGTTTGGGCCTTAAAGTATTCCTGACATTTGTCTTACAGGTAAGGAAAAACCCCGATAAAAACCTCACCCAGAAAAACTGCCCCGACCGGGGATCGAACCCGGGCCCGCTGCGTGACAAGGCAGCACGCTACCTCGAGACTACAGCGGTGGACTAATTTTATTATAACAACGATATATATTATAACTTTGTGGAGTTTTGTGAAATAAAATATTTCCTGTGGAATTAATGGGTGAACTTTTGCTTAAAACCATTGAAAAAGGCTTTCATTTTACTGAGCTTCAAGAAAAGGTCACTCCCAAATTTATGTTAAATATTGATCCATTCATCCATAGTAATTCTACCGTACGGCAGGTCTTTCACTGCAATCATAGCATTTTCATGCTATGCTTTGCAGGTTTACTAGGAATTGTAGGTAAGGTAGCTTCCCGTTGCTTTCCACACCGGTGAAGGATGATGATGATGATAATGATAAGAATGATGATGATGGCCATATGATTTCGGGGACCGTTTGGGCCTTAAAGTTTTCCTGACATTTTTCTTACAGGTGAGGAAAAATCCCGATAAAAACCTCACCCAGAAAAACTGCCCCGACCGGGGATCGAACCCGGGCCCGCTGCGTGACGCTACCTCGAGACCACAGTGGTGGACATATATATGCTAAAAAAGGAAATAGCATTTATAGGAAAATTAAAGTAAAAGGAAGCTACGAACTGAATGATTAATCTTATATCTTATAAGCCCATGTTTACCTTAACAGAGATTCAGGTGCTCTCCCCCTACAGGGAAGAATTTTAGCCTACTAATTTAGTTACATTTGTTTTCGTATATATGTCATTTGAGTGGTCCGCGGTCAGTATTCCACCTCGTGCTGACATCTAGGAAACCAAGGTAGTACTAAGACGGGAAAATTCGGGAAATTTTGCTTAGAGACCTTTTCATTCAGACTTTAGGATCTTTTACGAGCCTGAAAATCTTCAGGCTCGGGACCCATGACTTAAAGTCCCTCCCGGAGGACTTGCTTCTTGGATTTTTCCATCCTAAAAAAAAATCCATCGACCCCGGCCGACTCTCGGGACCAGAGGCAAGGAGCATAACCACTAGTCCACCGCGGGAACGATTAATCTTATATACGAGAAAAACAAATTTTAATGTTTAAATTGTATCAATTTTTACCGTTTCCAGACGATGATTTCGCAGTATTCGAATTTAACCTTTTACGCTACTAACAACTATTTTAATAAAAAAATATCAAAATACACAATAGTTAATTGCTCATTCTTAACATAGTTGTGATCGTGTGAAATACTACTAAAATAATAATAATAATAATAATAATAACAATAATAATAAGTTGGTATTAAAATATGTTATCTAAAACAATGTAAGCTGCAAATTTAGTCTGAGGAGTAGTTATCAATTTCCACCTGCACGTGAAAGTAGTGGGAATCTATTCTATGGGGTGAATCATAAATATGGCTATACGTTTGATCGCGTTGTGTGATGAAAATATTACCATTACAGGAAATATGAAATTACCGTTGGAAAGGCAATTATTCAAATTACAAAAGTGGAATAAAACAAAACAGTGTAAAACTTACGTCATTAGTCAAAATGCCGTTGAATATGCAACAGCAAATTACAATTGCTGCATGGGCAATAACTTATGCTAATGATCGTGAGGCCGCAAGACGTGAGCTTAACGTAGCATTTCAGCCGTCGACTGTGGGGAAGTGGAGAAAACGACTGCTGAAAACGGGAAGGATGCAGAAAATCAAACCTCCTGGAAGGCCTCGCATTAGCACGGATGCGGAAACAGGGAAGAGAATTGTGGAGACGTCGACGCTAGCCCACAAAAATCGACCCGCCAAGCTGCACGTGAGCAGTGATTTGTTTTGTTTTATTGTTGTAATTTGAACGATTCCCTTTCCAATGATAACATAATATTTCCTTTAATAATAATATTTTCGTCACAAAATGCGATCAAACGTATAGCCAATATAGTCATACTTCTGAATCACTCTGTAAGTGACTGATTCAAGTATAAAAAATGTTGTGGACAATCTATACTCCCCTATTTGGAATTTTTATTATGCTCCTAAAATTGTTCTAAGCATGCTATTGTAAGTATTAATTTCATACTACTTAATATTTCATTGCATCGTTTCTCTTTCTTTAGGGCAGCGATGGAAAGACATGCGTTCTATATTGAGTCCTGCTTTCACTTCCACCAAGATGAAAACAATGTTTCATTTGGTTTCTCAATGTGGGAAGCAGTTAATTGACTTCCTGGATAACTGTTGTAATAATCACATTCCAGAAAAAACTTGCAAAGTTGAAAAAGGTATAAATTTGAAAGAAACAAAAGTTGGCACCCTTTTCTTTAACAACTGCATTTATTTAGTTCTACTAGACTAAAATATAATTTTTCAGAAGGTGGATTGCTGGTCGTGGAATTGAAAGATTTACTCACAAGGTATTCAAATGATGTCATTGCAACTTCTGCCTTTGGAATTGGTGTAGATTCTCTTAAAAAGCCATCAAATGAATTTTATTTAATGGGCAAAGAGGCAACAAACTTTCGTTTATATGTATGGATGGGTTATTCAGTATTTCCTAAACTCATGCAAGTAAGTAATAAAATTACATTAAACCAAAATTACAATTAATTCAGATATTTTATGGCGTAAAATTAATTTTCAGTTTTTGCTATTTGAACATCATAGGATGAGCTAAAACTGTAGTGTAAGAAAACACATCCAATATATGTTTTTATTATTCATTTCATACATCTCAATGATGGACATATATTTGAAGAGAAAAATTATACACTCAGACTGGGACTCGAACCCAATTCCCAAATAAATGTCTTCTTAATAAAGAAGTCGCCATTTTCAAGATAGAAGCAAAGGTTTCATAGCATTTGGTGCATGGGAATTAACAGCGTATACAATAAAAATTTGCATTTAGAGTGAAACATGCTCAGATAGCTCAGTCGGTAGAGTATTGGCCTAAAAAGCCAATGTCTTGAGTTCAAGTCCCAGTCTGACCGTATAATTTTTCTCTTCAAATATGATTTATCCAATACACATTTAAAAACGTATAGTATAATTTTTTAAATGCTTAAAATTAGTTTTTTTACAGTGCAAAAATAAACTTTTTTGAATATTACCATTTAAGTTGTAATTAATTTATAATTTAATTGAAATTTTCCCACCACTTTCTGCAAAAAAATAAATATAACTTCTATTATAAAAATATTAAATAAATGTATTTAATTAAGTATACAAAACAATGTAAAGCATCTAGAATGCAATAATCCTTCTTTTAGTAATCATAAGAATTTCATAACTTGTCTTGACTCATTTTAAAAAATCTCATTTGTGTTAAAAAATAGTTTAATATTTAATTTTAGGAAGTGACATTTTGAGGTTCTTTTAATTAAATTATTTTCAGTCTGATCACCTTACCTCAATATTAATGTTGATTTGTTCTTGGACATGTTTCAAAACAATTCTGTTTTATCGTCAGCTTGTCCAGACTGGTTAGATATAATTATGTTGCACCTTAGATGTCGATGTCAGCTCCATCCTGTGGTTGGCCAAAGAACCTCCCTCTTTGGCCAACCACAGGATGGAGCTGACATCGACACCCAAGGTGTGCAACATATATCTAACCAGTCTGGACAAGCTGACGATAAAACAGAATTGTTTTGAAACATGTCCAAGAACAAATCAACATTAATATTGAGGTAAGATGATCAGACTGAAAATAATTTAATTAAAAATAGTTTGTTTATATTCTTGTTATTTGAAAAACAACTCTATCCCAGAATATTATTGTCAAAATTCGAAGGAAATGAGTTTGTATCTGGCAGTATATATTTTTTAAATTGCCACAAATTTTCAACGATGATACTTACTGGACACCGAAATTTTGTTCAGAAACAAAGTCAGCACATAACACTTAATTAAGAAAAATAAGAACCGAGTTCGTTAACCAGTAAAATCAGACCATTATTAATGGGGGTTAACCTGAACTAGAAATTAAAAAATTGATCTAGTGGTCACAATTTTTATTTTTTTGCAATGAAACTCGGTATATGCCATTGAAATGGAAAAAAGAAAGGTGTTCTCCATAAATCAGAACAATTCGACTATTAGATATGGGTATTTACATGGGACCCAGAATTCGAGATAATTTGTCTACCAATCGAAGTATCTATTTCCTCGCAACGAACTTCATACAAACGGTATAATTAACAAAAGAAATGAATATTGTGTAAAACAGCAAAATCATTTCATAAACTCTACCTGCTGAGGAATTTGCTTAGTTAAGCAGTTCCTACGTGATGCACTTTTAACATTTTGTGACGTAATATTATAATAAAATAAACACATGTTACTCATTATAATTAATGTTTAATAAGTATAATGGGCATACGTTTACTATGTAAGAGAATTTCATTAAAAAGTAAGTTTCTTTAAATATTTCAAATGATTTAATCTGATAACCAATATTAATTGTATTAATTTATGCATTTTGTGTATCTCCTGGCAAACTCCATGGTTGGAGTCAGAAAATATTGTTGTTTATTATTATTGTTGTTGTTTTTGTTTATGTTCTTGTTGTTGTTATTGTTGTTGTTATTGTTACTATTATTGTTGTTGTTATTATTGTTGTTATTATTATTATTTATTATTACTTTACTTCTTCAGAGAATGACTGACAAAGAGCAATTTTTAAATTAAATAATATTGCACAAGATTACAACCAAGAAATTTCTTCATCAAAAACTAAAGTAATGGCCTAATATGGCAAAGAAATGGAAAGAACAAAAATAGTAATAAATGACAAAACGCTAGAACAAGTAAAAGATTTCAATTATCTAGGTGTATCTTTAGGTTGTAATAGAAAAAAAGACATAAATAATAAATTACAAATATTTCAATATTTATGTGACAACCTTAAAAGAACACTGGGAAAGAAAGTAAGAAAAGAAACACATTTAAAATTGTATAAAGTATTGGCTGTATCTGCAATATTGTATCCATCCATCCATCCATAGTAATCCTGCCCGAGGACAGATCTTTTTCTGCAATCATAGCATTATCATGCTATGCTTTTGCAGCTTTACTAGTGAATTATAGGTGTGTTAGCTTCCCACACCGATGAAGGATGATGATAATGATAAGGATGATGATAGCCAGATGATTTTCAGGGACCGTTGGGCCCTAAGCTTCCTGACATTCATCTTACAGGTGAGGAAAAACCCCTGAAAAAACCTCACCTATGAGCCTATCCTGACTGGGAATCGAACCCGGGCCCGCTGTGTGACAAGGCAGCATGCTACCATGAGACCACAGCAGTGGTCCAATATTGTATGGCTCAGAAATATGGACCAATATTGTATGACTCAGAAATATGGACTCTGAATAAACAGACAATTAAAATGAAATTATATATTTACAATTTGTGGCAGGATAAACTTATACAAAGAATAAAAAAACAAAGTGAAGATATCCATAAAGAACTACAAATATTCAATTTGACAGATAAAATAGAAGAGTATAGGAGAAAATGGTATGAACATTTGTGCAGAATGGATACCAACAGATTACCTAGGAAAAGTCTGAATTATCAATCAAGAGAGAAAAAAAAGATTGGGGATGCCCACGAAAGAGCTGGACACAGCAGCTATATTACTTGGAGCCAGAACAAACAAAAAAAGGTTTAATCTTCTTCTTCCTTCCAAGTATTAGGCAAAGGCCTGTTACAATCCTATAGAAAATTTTTCCTTATGGGAAATTCTCGTGTAAGACTTGAAAGCATAATAATAGTCCCTTCGATTGGTTGCTGGCCAAAGGAAGACAAGACCAGTGATGGGGCTGCCATCTTATAGCCTCTGGTCAGGCCTTTCTGGAGAAGAAAAGAAAATAAAGGAAAGAAGAAATGGAAGAAAGGAATGACTCCCTAACCTAATAGTGTCGGGGTCGAAAAAAACAAGAGTTAACCAAGAGAGGTTAGATAGTAAAGTTAAAAGAGTGCAAAACACAAGTAAGCGGAAGAAATGTTTTGCACAGCTTGGGCACCTTGTGGTCGCCAACCACATATCCCCTAGATGAGGACCCCTGAGGATGAAGATTACTTTTATTATGATAATACATTTTTATTTTTTATTCTTATATTTTATATATGCTTGAACATCTAATATCAAATTGTATCTAGAATCTTGTATCCAGTGAATTGATTATATTATTATTATACATTATTATTATTATTGTATTTGTTGTTATTATTGTGTACATTTGTTTTCTAATATTATTTATTTATTTCATTTTAATGATGATCAATGATGAAATGGTTTGAGATAAAGATATCCTAACTAAATCACAGAAATAAAAAGGAAATTTAACCTGAAATTCTTCCAAATATAAATCTCAAACACTATCTCTAATTGTAAGTCAACTCTCTTGCTATCAAAATTCTACTCACTTATTTAATGATTTACAGAGATGTGGAGTTAATAACAATGATAAGAAAGTGCATTGGATATAATATGCTGTAAAATAATTATATATAAAAAATACAGTGGATATAAAAAAGTTATTTGTAATACCGAAGATAAATATTTTTTATTTTTCAATATGACAAAGCAGATGATGTCACATAAACGGAGAAAATATAATTTTTTTAACATAGTTTAAAGGCTTGAACTTGGCTTGGACTATATTTTTCTTATTTGTATTTATTTTTGCAGATGTTAAATATTGATCTTATACCTAAAAAGGTTAAAAACTTCTTCAGAGCTTTGATAAAAAACACAATGGTCACCAGAGAACGTGATGGCATTGAAAGGCCTGATTTAATTCAAATGTTAATGCAGACCTATAAGAGCAGAATTCAGGATGACAAAATGCCACTTTCTAAGAGAAGTAATTATGACTATATATATTTATTTATTTTTAAACATTATAATATGTATACATGATAAAAATACAACTGTAAAATATGTAAAGGAACAAAGTGTTTTTGTTAGAGCATATAGTGTATCCATAATACTTTCAATGTAAAAAGAGGGCATGCACAAAAAATTAAAGGAAAAACATGGGACATTTTTAAAAAAAAGGTGGGATGTTAACTAACAAAATATAAAAGGAAGTTTCAAAAATTGAATGAATCAAATTATACAAACTGCACATGTTAGTTATGCCTATTTTTTTTATTGTCCATTAAAATTACTTACTCAGCTATATTATGTCTATGTACACAGTCGACTGATAGATACATTTGCATTGCTGTACTTCGATGATTTATGTATTTTATCAAGTATCATAAAATTCTAATATAAAATTAAGTACATGATACAACGTTAAAATGTGTTTTTACCATGGGCAATATCTTTACAGTTTCAACTTTCATTCAGTTTTTTTTTTATTTGACCATAGTGCATCATGGTCATACAACTGGCACTTTCTAACGTTCATATTTATAATTACATAATAAAGAACAAAACAAAAGTCGCCATTCATAAATACATTGACAAAGCATCATCCCAAAAGTGGGACATTTGAGCGTCCCCAAGAATACTTTCAGCAGGACATTTTCCAAAAAAAAAACAGGACTGTCCCGAGAAAAATGGGACTAATGGACACCCTATCATAATACCAAATCCCAATCAATCAAATTTAGTTTTTATTACAATAGAATATGCGTATTGTAGTTTTAGGCTATTTTTATTCCAATAGAGTTGATGGTATCTTTATTTAGTTCATGGTAGAGTGGCTTGCATAGTTAAATGACTCAGTGAGCTATGCCTGCATTTCTGTCAGAAAGATCACCCATGTTGGACAGGTCATAGGTGATAATACAGGCTAAAAGAGTGATGAATTTCTTCTTCTTCTTCACTTTCTGGTTTAGGCAAGAGTTGCCTGTTCTGTCTTCACTAATAGATCTAAGACCATCTCTTCCGAGGACGTCCGACATCTCTTCTTCCTCTTGGAAAATAATGGAAGATTTTATTTGGTAATCTACTTTCTTCCATTCTTTCTACATGTTCCTTCCACTGTATCTTGTTGTTAAATATATTTTCTTTTATGGAATAGATCTGCAGTTCTTCACGGATATCCTCGTTTCTTATCTGGTCCATTCTTGTGCAGCATTTTACTCTTCTTAAAAATTTAACTGTAAAATACAATTGTCAAGAAATGTCGGCACTCAAATAAAATTGTCTAGAGATTAATTAGTCCCACATTTCGATATCCAGGCAGAGACTACTCAGGGAATACATAAATATATTGCTTATATCTACTTGGTCATGAATCGCTAGATACAATAGTGTCAGGGAGAGAGAGAGTGAGTGAGTCAGTTTGTTAACAGTATAAGCACAAGAGAAGCAAATGAGTAATGAATATAAAAAACTTGTAACAAATTAGAAAACTATTTAAAAGCAGAACAAGAAAGGAATGGCTCATGGTGTATATGTATGAACTTCAAATTAAATAATAATTTAATACAAAATAAAGACATAGTAAACCACATTAAAGCTCAAAGGCTGTGCTGGTTTGGATATGTGAATAGAATGCAAGAAGACAAACTTGTAAAAAAGAATATACAAATGGAAACCGAACAGCTGGATGCCCAAAAAACAAATGACAAAATGACATCATAAAAGATATAACAGAAATAAAAGTTAAAAATTGGCCAGTCTGTATCCAGAATAGATCTGAATGGAGAAAAGTGTTGAGAAGGCCAAAACTTCATTGAAATTGTAATCACCTACTAGAAGAAGAAAAGAACAGCAGAGCAAATAGGAACATCAGAGCATTATTCTTCAAAGCAAACACAGAAACTTGATATTATAACTGAAAATAAGATGATAAACTGTTAATGGTTAATCATCAGATTAGTGAAATATAAAAACAATACTTTCAAGTACAGTGTGCTGTAAAGTACTTCAATGAAAAGGAAATTTTAGATTTAACAGTATGTTACAATGCAAGGTTGGGAAGTGGTTTTCACAGAAGTGATGAAATGTTTAAAAACCGAGCAATAGTGAGTTTTTTAATTTCTGAGATTCTCTAAAACATTTCACAAACGTGCATTCTACATTATTTTTTGCACAATGGTGTTTTCAAAATAATAAATAGTGAAATAATAACACCTTTGTTGGAAATATTTGTGTTCATTATAAACAACTGACTAATGTTAACAGTGTGGGCAATGTTTATTAGTTGAGACTACAGCAGGCTGTGAAACCAAGCAGTCATAAAATGGTGGCAAGTACGTACATTTATTGTTTTATATTGTTTCAAATGAAGTTCAGTTCATTTAAAATGCAATGATTTGTTTCATATAATGTACATTAACACTTTCTTTTGCATATATTTTTGTATATACATTGTATGTAGTATGCTTAGAGGGCAGTGGTTTTACTTCCCACACGTGGTTTGTAATATGTAATATTACAGTATAGTATGTTATTACAATATAGTTATTTAGATTGGCACCTGCAAATGTAGGAAGTTGAACTTTCAATCATGGTCGCCATTGCTGTAAGTATGACAAAACATACTATCATGCAAAAAAAAACAATTTTGTCACTTGATCATCAGTTTAAATAAAGAATAGAATTGAATTAGTAAAAGAAGCATTTAATAAGAAGAGAAACATATTTATAAACAAAATGCTAAGTATCAATTTATAAAATCTTATATTTGGAATGTGTTGTTATGTGTCTGTGAAAGTTGATTTGTGACAAAAAGTGATAAAAGAAGACTTGCTGCAACAGAAATGTGGTTTTCGAGACAATTAACCATTTGGAAATAATATATTATTTATCTAATATATTTAGTATAATGATGTTTTTATTATTAATTTAACATTTCTCAATGAAAGATAAATTATATTTGAAGAGAAAAATTTTCGCCTAGACCGAGACTCGAACCCAGGACCATTGGCTTGCCGGGCCAAATGCTCTACCAACTGAGCTACCGAGGCGAGTTACAATCTAGACGCAAATTCTTCTCTTATATACGTTGTAATTCCCTATCACCAAATGCCTTTGAAACCATTGTTTCTATCTTTGCAAATGGTTTCAAAAGCATTTGGTGATAGGGAATTACAACGTATATAAGAGAAGAATTTGCGTCTAGATCATAACTCGCCTCGGTAGCTCAGTTGGTAGAGCATTTGGCCCAGCAAGCCAAAGGTCCTGAGTTCAAGTCTCGGTCTAGGCGAAAATTTTTCTCTTCAAATATATATTTAGTATAATAATTAAATGAATCGTGATTTTTTCTTACCTCATACATCTATGTTTCTTTAAACACAGCACTGCAGTATCGGCGACACTTTGTCGTCATCGTCAGCTGTTTTCACGACTGTCAATTTTTTCTCCTTTTTGTCGGTAATTATCTAGACTGCCATCTGGTGTTCTTTTTAAGGAATTCCTCTTCAAACTGCCATCTGGTGTTATTTTGAATGAATCATTTCCTAAACTGCTATCTGTTGTATTTTTGAAGAACTTTGTAATCAAGCTTGGTTCTTCCGGAATCTCAAAGTTCTAATTCTAATATGGTTTTTTTGAATATATATTTTTTCCCAAACTGTTAAATCCAAAGGTTTAGATAGATGTTTTAAAAGTTTTGCTTCTTTTTCAATCCTATGATGCTCTAATAAACTATGTGCTGCTATAGCTGATTTTTCAATTTCTCCATTCTTCATGTTTCTGAAGTGCTCTTTTTTACGAGTTTCCAAGTTCCTTTTTGTTTTTCCTATATATATCTTGTTGCAATCTTTGCAATCAATTTGATAAATCCCAGATTTTTTGTTGTCTGGGGTATTACATTTATTATTAGTTAACAGCAGATTACCCAGGCTGAATTTGTTAATTGGAGCTAATGTTATATTAAAATTTCTGAAAATTTTTTGAAACTTATTATGAACTTCAATAAAACTGGTTGAAAAATTGAATAACATCACTTTGGCTCAGAATGATAGACTTGTTTCTTTTGATGTGATCTCTTTGTTTCCTAGCATTCCTGTTAACAAATTGCTCGCATTTTTGAGAAAATGGTTATATTCACAAAAATTAAAGGCAGAAATCATAGAAGAGTATCTAATACTAACTAAAATTTGTATCGATAATAACTTTTTCACATTCAATGGAAAATTTTATAGACAAATTTCAGGATTGGCAATGGGAAATCCACTTTCTCCATTTTTAGCCAATTTATTTATGGGGTATCTTGAATCACATATCACCAATGCTTATCCTTTGATTTTCAAGTGGTGGTATAGATATGTTAGATGATATTATCGCTGTGATTGATAAAAAATACATTCAAGATGCATTGAAATTGCTTAATCTTCAGGATGAGTCAGTGAAATTCACTATTGAAATGGAACAAAATAACAAGATTCCTTTTTTAGACTTATACTTAATAAGAAATGAACAACAGCAAAAAATTGAATTTAACATTTACAGAAAAGACACACATACTGACAACTACATAAAATCTTCAGGTTTTAATCATTTGACACACAAACATGCAATTTTCAATAGTCTATTACACAGATTGTTAAATATTCCACTTAATGTAGAAGATTTTGACAAGGAATATAATCATATTGTTCATGTTGCTAAAATAAATGGTTTCGATGAAGACATTATAAAGAATAAATTAAAGAAATTCAAACAACAAAAAAGGTTACAGGAATACACCACCTTACATCATGGTCCCAAGAAAGATGTAAAATTCAAGAAATTCACTTACCATCCTGAAGTTCATAATAAGTTTCAAAAAATTTCAGAAATTTAATATAACATTAGCTCCAATTAACAAATTCAGCCTGGGTAATCTGCTGTTAACTAATAATAAATGTAATACCCCAGACAACAAAAAATCTGGGATTTATCAAATTGATTGCAAAGATTGCAACAAGATATATATAGGAAAAACAAAAAGGAACTTGGAAACTCGTAAAAAAGAGCACTTCAGAAACATGAAGAATGGAGAAATTGAAAAATCAGCTATAGCAGCACATAGTTTATTAGAGCATCATAGGATTGAAAAAGAAGCAAAACTTTTAAAACATCTATCTAAACCTTTGGATTTAACAGTTTGGGAAAAAATATATATTCAAAAAAACCATACTAGAATTATGAACTTTGAGATTCCAGAAGAACCAAGCTTGATTACAAAGTTCTTCAAAAATACAACAGATAGCAGTTTAGGAAATGATTCATTCAAAATAACACCAGATGGCAGTTTGAAGAGGAATTCCTTAAAAAGAACACCAGATGGCAGTCTAGATAATTACCGGCAAAAAGGAGAAAAAATTGACAGTCGTGAAAACAGCTGACGATGACGACAAAGTGTCGCCGATACTGCAGTTCTGTGTTTAAAGAAACATAGATGTATGAGGTAAGAAAAAATCACGATTCATTTAATTATTATTAATTGAACCTCATAATGTTAAAAATTCCCAAATTTAATATATAAATATATTTAGTATATTTGACTTCCAATCAAAAAGTTTGTATTTACAAGATAAATAATTTTCATAATAATAATTGGTACTACTAGTAAGTGAAATAAAAGAATATAGATCATTAATCACCATAACTAAAGGTAAAGAATATCCTTTTTTGGCCACATAGGCCTACATTGCAGAAATGAAGAGGAAGACTGTATTGGAAGATTCTTACGGAACATAAGTGCTCCTTACATACCTATCCTGAGCTAATATTTTCCAATCTATCCCAATAAAACTGATCTCACTAAAATCATGGTGATAATTGAAAAACATTATTGAAGTTAGGGATATATGGAGAGTTTTTGTCCACATTGCCATTGAACATATGGGTTTAATAATGCCAGTGAGTAAGTAAATTAGTTAAAATCACTGTTAATGTTATTCTACTATTTCATTCTTGCCCTGCAAACTTATCCTGAGTTAATGTTTTCTAATCATTTGCTGTATAATTCACCTATCTCTAATCAGGTTAGTGTTATTCCCTTGCCCTACCTATTGGGTGCTTTTCCTCTGGTTTTCCTACAAGAACTTCCCATACTCCTCTTTCTGTCTTCATTCAGTAACAGTAATTATTTATTTAACGATGCTATTTAACCCTCCTAGAATATAGAAACAATTGGCTAGCCCAAATTCAGTGCATGGATCCATCACAGAATACCAAAATAAATTCTTCACTACATTCCTCGAGGCAGAAGATCTGTGGGTCGACCTTTTCGGAGATGGCGGGAGACCGTAACGGGCCACTGGGCCTAATACTTGAAAGGACAATGATGGTGATGATTTAACCTTCCGTCGGGCGCAATATTCTGACCTTCAAGTTCGGGTGCAATGCGCCTTATCAGCACATGCTTAAATAAATTTATTTAAAACAATGTTTGCCAATCCGAACAATGGGAACTCGAAGGTATGTTATTTTTAGGGATGTCCAAAGGATAAAATATTCAAAATTTCCTATTAAACTGTTTATGGTACACTAGCTAATACCCGGGTGCTCTGCTGTGCCTAAATAAATGAAAATTAATGTGCTTTTATGTTTAGCTGAATAAGTAAAAGCAAAAATAATTATAAATTTATATTTTTTAAATACCCCGTGCTGATTACCCGGGAATCTACTTATTCATGAGCTGAAATATGGAAATTAATGTGTTTTAAGTTTAGTTAAATAACTTGAAGCAAGAATTTATATTGTAATTATTTTTAAATACCCCGTTCTGGTTACCTGGCCTTGTCTGGGAATCTACTCATCCCGATCTTCTTGGCATAAATGAACTGAAAGACAAAAATTGATGCACTTCTTATGATTAGTTGAATAAGTAAAATTAAAAGTAATTATAAATGTATATCGTAATTACGTTAAGATTCCTTGTGCTCATTACCCGGTGTTGTCCGGGAATCTACTTATCTCGAAATTCTTGGCATAAATGAGCTACAAGACTAAATTCGTTATTGTGAGTTATCCGTAAAAGAATTACCCACCTTTTTTTTTTTTTTGCTGCACAGGAGTCTACATACTTGTCTCGATCTTCTTGACATCAATGAAAGACAAAAATGGTTATTGTGAGATCCGTAAGAGATAAACATATGCTTTCGCAGACTTTTTTTAGAGCTATTTGAGATATTCAGTTCTGTGTACATTAATTTTGTGTATTCTTTATAGTTTAGGCAGCATAGGCTATTTAAGCATCCAAAGAGCTACTTTTTACGTTTTCCACTACAAAGGGCAATTTTTAAGGGTATAGGAGTTGAGTATCAGAACTCTCTTATAGCCTATGTTCATCCCGGGAATCTCCTGAACATTTTGCAAAAAGCCCCATCACAATCAGATCAATGGTATGGCCGTGCATAAAGTATAAACAAACAAACATTCATTTTTATATATTAGATAATATTGATTAAACAAATTTGTGACAAGCCTTCAAACAACATGATATAAAAGTAAGAACAAGTTAGGTTCAGTTCAAATATACTTGAAAATAGTTCACATTATCAACATTTAACCTATGTTTTTGGCAAAAATTGTTCAAGAATGTAACATTGTTTAGTCTAAATAAGTTAAATAAATAATTTTTTTGCAAATATTTTCAAAATACACATCTTCAATAATGTAACGACTTCGAGCACAATGAGCTTCTCTGAACAAAATATTTCCAACCCGCCGTGATAACGGTCAAGAGCAAACTGAGTGTTTACAGCATGCAATAAGAAACAGCTACTCAGATACCCAGTCGTCGTCATCTGATGACAGTGGAATGGGACAAAATTGACAAACTGTGCCTCTCAGATCAGTTATGCCCAACAGAAGGTTAACAACTCAGATCTTTTGTCTCACAATTCAAATCTCGATATGAAAGGACAAACAAATTTTGCTCAGGTCTCTTATTTCATACTTTAGGTTCTTTTTTGTATCATAAATGGTTTCTCACACAAGAAGATGATGATTTTGATAATTCATCCTAAAATATAGGAATTTGGATTTTTAAATCTTGATTATTTATAACTATGTTACTATAATTTAATATATATGGTTATTATATTTGAAGTGAAAAATTTTCGCCTAGACCGGGACTCGAACCCGGGACCCTTGGCTTTCCGGGCCAAGTGCTCTACCAACTGAGCTACCGAGGCGAGTTACGATCTAGACGCAAATTTTTCTCTTATGTACGTTGTAATTCCCTCGCGCCAAATGCTTGAAACCATAGCTTCTATCTTTGCAAATGGCGGCTTCTTAGTTAAGAAGACATTTATTGGGAATTTAACACTACTTTATAGCCAGTAGGGCTTCTATTGACGATTTTATTATTAATTTAACACTTCTCATTGAAGGATAAATTATATTTGATCGTAACTCGCCTCGGTAGCTCAGTTGGTAGAGCACTTGGCCCGGAAAGCCAAGGGTCCCGGGTTCGAGTCCCGGTCTAGGCGAAAATTTTTCTCTTCAAATATAATTTATCCTTCAATGAGAAGTGTTAAATTAATAATAAAATCGTCAATATATGGTTATATTTAGCCTTATCTGCAGAGTAATATCTTTGGGGCATAAAGTCAATCAACCTAATCCAAGACAGATAACACAATCATTTAGTCCATTAGCCAGATGTTTCCAATTTACTACATTATATCAAGTATTTATGATAGTATTAAAAAGAATTCCTTAGATTATTTTCTTTCAGACTTTCCATCAATTTACCCAAACTTAATGAATCAGTTAAATTACTCAATGCTGATATTGTAGGGCAAACACTAAGCTGTAATAAATAATAATTTCTAGCAGTTTCAAACGCTGCAAGTAAAATGGGACCGAAAGTAAACAAAGAGAAAACAATGCTCATTCAGATTTAAAAAACTACCTAAATAAACATTTAAAATAACAATTATCAAATTGTATCACATTTTAAATATTTAGATGCAATAACAATACACAATAATGACTTAAGGTGAAGAAATTAAAAACAGATTAATACATTAGATATTAATATGTACTTCAAATTAATACACTGAGTTGAATAAAATGTTTTTACATCTCACTTTATGTAGTTTTCACGATACCAGTTTCATAAGCCTTTGCCTTCATTGTCAGTTAAACTCCAACTGGCAAAAGCCTTACTGGTATTGTGAATACATAGAACTTTATGATGTGAGATATAAAAACATTTTATCAAACTCAATTTATAATTTGTAAATTACTTCATAGTGTTGTTTCATACTGTAATTTGATTAAATATGTACTTAAAAATTTATTTAGAATACATATTTTGAATATGTCTAAATATTATTCCCTAAGAGTAGTTAATAATAACAAATATCGAGCAACGGTTCATAGCATTTAGCGCTCGGGAATTAACAGTGTACATAAGAGAAAAATTTGCATTTAGAATGGTGTGCTCAGGTAGCTCAGTCGGTGGAGCATTTGCATAGAAAGCGAAAGGTCCTGGGTTCAAACTCCAGTCTGAGCATATATTTTTCTCATCAAATATAATAATTAATTCATTATTATTATTGTTATTATTACATATTTTGAGTTTAGAAACTAAACGGCATTTATGTAAACCCCTTCTACAGCCTAATCTTAATTTATGAGTGTACAAATAAAATACTTAATGGAAATGAAGGATACAAAAATCCTTAGAAGATACTGTAGGCCTACACAATACAATTTATGAAAATGAATCCTAAAATATAAAATTATGGAATATTCACCTGAAAGGTCCATCTCATCAACTTAATTCATTATTATTTAACTGTAGTGCTTTCGGGACTTGTCCCATCATCGGCAGGATTCAAAACTGGTGTTTTACTGAAGATCTGGTAGAGGGGGTTACATGTATTGGGTTCATTTTCGTTTATCATATTGTCATTGTTGTGAGCTGCTTTCATGATTTCCATCTCTTCGAGTATGTTTATCTTCGCTGGATTATTTTCTCTGTGCAAGATAAACATACTCGAAGAGATGGAAATCATGAAAGCAGCTCACAACAATGACAATATGATAAACAAAAACGAACCCAATACATGTAACCCCCTCTACCAGATCTTCAGTGAAACACCAGTTTTGAATCCTGCCGATGATGGGACAAGTCCCGAAAGTGCTACAGTTAAATAATTAATTAAGTTGAGGAGACGGACCTTTCAGGTGAATATTCCATAATTTTATATTTTAATTTTGAATAATACATCAACGGAACACATCATGAATCTTATAAAAGTTGAAAATGAATCCTGGCATAAAAGATATAGTGATTAAATATCTTAAGTATTCCCAGAGCCCAGTTATAAAGGTAACAAGACTTTGCTTGGTTAGCCATGTAATAAGAATGGAAAATAAATGTTACTTTACTAGAACCACAAGGAACCAGAAGACTATGGCTTGTCCTAATGGACTTGTGGTTACCATGCTCGCTCCTAGTTAAAAAATTCACAGGTTCATTCCAGCCAAGTTTATGGATTTTTAAGAGCATAAAATCCTAAGTATGGCTTCCTTCAGAAGGAACATAAAGCAATGGAACTCATGTTGAGCAAAAACAATTTCCAACCTGATATACGAGGGTGAATCAAATATAAACCGGAATTATTGTTTACAATTTTATTGAATTAACAAAAAAATACAAAACCACCACCTCATTTTTCTACATAGTCTCCTGCATTTCCAACACACTTTTCCCATTGAGTTGGCAACTTTTTGATGCCGTCCTTGAAGAATGAGGGATGATGTGTAGTCAGCCAGTTGCGCACGAACTCCTTTACCGCTGCATTGTCACCAAACTGCCTTCCTCCCAGGTCTTCTTTCAGTGGCCCAAACAAATGGTAGTCACAGTAATCTGGACTGTAAGGAGGATGTTCCAGAGGTGTCCAATGCATTTTCGTCAGTTTTTCGTCAAATTTTTTTGTTCCTGGCTGAGGAGCCGAGGAACCTACCTGCCAGACAATTTTCGGAATTTGAGTCCATCACTGATGATGGCTTTAACACTTCCGAAGCTTATTCCAACGTGTGAAGTAATTTCAGAAATTGTTACGCGCCGATCTTCCTGTACAGCACGAATGTTGTCTGCAGTGATGCTTGTTACGTTGCCGTCTTTGGTGGGGCTCATTTTCCACTGAATCCCGGCCCGCTAAAATGTTTTTGCATCTTCGAAAGGGTTGCTTCCCCCGAACTGCGCATGGAGCCTTCTCAAAATTTCAGAAGGTTTAGTGCCTTCTTTCGCCAAAAAACTTAATAATAATGCATTGCACAACAGTCGTGTGTACCTCTTGCTCGCTCATGGCGTACTGAAGCAAGCGGCCGCTCTTCGGAGTGCGACACATCTAGATCCCTACTCCAGACACCCCCACCAACTTCCCCTCCAAACCACAACCTTTGCAGTTTGCTACCAGAGCCTCCAGATACAAATTCCAGTTTATATTTGATCCACCCTCGTAAGATGCCTGTGGGCAAAATTTGTTAGCTCTTCACACCCAGATTCTAATTTTAATATTAAAACCTAAGCTGTTAATGAGCATCATTAAATAAAATACTACCTCGACTGAAGGCCAAACATGCGGTTCAATCTAGTCTTTATACCGAGGTGGGGACATGAATGCTCCCTCAAGGGAGTTTCTTAACCAAGCTAATTTAGATATGCTTATTTCCATATAAATGTCAGCGAGTGACATGCGGTTAGCACATTGGCTGAAAAAGACATATAGTAGGTAACTAAGGAATTATTTGGATGGGAAAGTCTAATTAAATTTTGTTCAAAGCTACTACTTTTACAAGTTAAAAAACTTCAGACTCAGGACCCACACTTAGGGTGGAATTCATAAAACCATCTTTATGCAAAGAGCGACACTTTCCCCCTCTCTATGATGTAGTGAGTATTCATAAAACTGGCTTTATGAATACTCTCTACATCACAGAGAGGGGGAAAGAGTCGCTCTTTGCATAAAGATGGTTTTATGAATTCCGTCCTTAAAGTCCTTCCCAGGGGACTTGTCCCTTGGATTTTTCCATCCTAAAAAATTAATTGTCCCAAGCCAGGTTTGAATCTGTACCTCTCAGGAACTTAATCCCTAGACTATCAAGGTCAATTGCAGCAAGCCTTTAGTGTACACGAGGGTCTCTTCAGGGTGTATTTTAGATTAAGCTTATTTCTGGTTTCTATCGGTGTGAAGGACAAGGAATTCAATGACCAGTAACAATGAGTTGTATGATTAATTAAAAAGGGTTTATTATGTTAACCTCTTATGAACAACACAATATACACAACGAATTAATAATATATTGTAGATTACTTGAGCAAATCTATACTTCCCTAGAATATATTGATTCACACTTTTAGGTAATAATATGGGAGCAACTGGCTGCTCTGATTACTCGTAATATGATAAACTAGCGCACTCTGTTTTCGTAAGGGAGCTACTGGCACCTCTGTGATCGTATGAGAGCAACTGGCTCCTCTCTGTATGTACTCATATGGGAGCTACTGGCCACACTGTGTTAACAATATAATTTCTTGGCCTTTTATAATTATTTCCCAAGGAAGTTTTAAAATTGGCTCAAGTATTCCCTTTTAACAAAATTTATTGTTTTGCAAATCTGACCATATCCAACACGTCAGTCAGGTTTAAAACATTTTCTAACCATTAATTTCGCTTCGCTAGGTACATGTACCTGCCAACCCTTGAGTTACCGTTAACCACTGTATAACAACAGCTTATTGTGGTCCCAAATAAATTTTAATTCTAGGGAAGTACCCCAGCCACAGGAACTTAATCCTAGGAACATAATCCCTAGACTATCGAGGTCAATAAAGACTCGATAGTTGGATGGTACAGACGAGGATTTAAGAAGATTTTTGAGAAAAGATATGGAGAAGGAAAAAAAAAAAACAAATAATTTGACAAGGATGAATGTAAAAAAGTAATATCAACAGTCAGGGTAGAAAATGGGCTACAGAGCACTGCCAGTAATAACTTAAGAATCCTCAGAAGAAATTTCAATATAGCTGAGGTTCCAAATTGATATTTTTTTGTCTAATGCTATCAGGCTATCTTTTATGACATTTCCGGCTCTTTCCCCTGGCTTTGGTGGAATTGTAATCCATTTCTTAGGTTAGGGCACTTAGAACGTGGAGTTACATTACCCCAATTATATGAAGGGTGATAAATGATAATGGAGTTCTTAACTAACCTAAATTCCAGACCATGGGCAACCACAGGAAAGATTCTTAGAGTTTGATGGGAATCAAACCCTGGATCTCATGAACTGTGGTCATAAATGCTGACCACTAGCCCATCAGGCTGGTCCCATTTTGAATATTCAGCAGCACAATTTACTGATTAAGTTTTCTCATGTAGGTTACATACTATTCATCTAACAGATTTTCTATTTAAAATTCTTTTTATCTTCTTTTAGAATTCTTCATTTCAAATGTGTTACATATATAAGAATATTTGATATCTAACATAAAAATTTATATATATACCGACCCAGAGTTCCGGGTTCGAATCCCATCCTCCAGGCATTTATTTTTCTTATTATGTCATATATATACACATAACTCATGATTTTTTGCACATTTTAACACCATTCTCACATAAAATTACTAAGTATCTTTTGCATTTAATCTGAAGTCTCAAATTCTTAAAATTATCTTGTGATCAACGGAATTAAATTCCATTACTTATCTTTCCATGTCACATCTGTATTTTAAGGTCAATTTTTTTTTTTATATTGTTGATTTGTAGGCATGTTTGATTAAGTACCAGTATAGGGCACGCCGTAGCGTAGTGGTTAAGGCACTGAGCTACAAGCCGGAGGGTCGAGGGTTCAAGTCCCGTTGGGGTCAGGATTTTTAAACTGACCCAAACCCTCTGGCGGCACTATGGCCCTGGGGTCGACTCAGCCTCTAACGGAAATGAGTACCAGACGCTTATTGTGGGGGTAAAGGCGGCCGTCACGCAGGGCTGACAACCCGGCTGACATAAAGTGCCGATTGTCTAGAAAAAGTGGGAGCGTTAACTTCCTACTATAGTGGTTAAGGCACTGAGCTACAAGCCGGAGGGTCAAGGGTTCAAGTCCCGTTGGGGTCAGGATTTTTAAATTGACCCAAACCCTCTGGCGGCACTATGGCCCTGGGGTCGACTCAGCCTCTAACGGAAATGAGTACCAGACGCTTATTGTGGGGGCAAAGGCGGCCGTCACGCAGGGCTGACAACCCGGCTGACATAAAGTGCCGATTGTCTAGAAAAAGTAGGAGCCTTAACTTCCTACTACCCCAAGGGCCTCCGGGCCTGTTGTGGGATCACTTTACTTTATATTATAATTATATGAACTATTATACAGAATGAATACAAATGTTTGAAGCTGAAGTGGTTTCAAGATTTTATGATAGTAATAGAGTTACATAGAAAAATACTCAAGATGGGGTTTAACAACTAATTATATTAAAGCAGAATACATGAGCACAGAACTTTCCGAGGAAATTAAAAATAAATGGAACAAAGATTAAAACAGCGGAATACTTTAAGTATTTGGGATCAATAATTCAAAGAGATGGGTCATCTGAATTAGACATCGAAAAAAAATAATAGAGACAAAGAAAGTTATTGGCAAATTAAATTATATTTTATGGAGTAGGAATATAATCAGGAGGACTAAATTATTAATATATAACACAATTGTGAAGAGTATTTTATTATATGGTGCGGAAACATGGATGTTGAAGCAAAAACACAGAAACAAATTATATTAATCACAGAAATTGACTTTTTAAGTAGATTGGCAAGAACATCAAAAATTAGACAAAATAAAAAATAATACAATAAGAGAAATTAAGAACGTAAGAAAGGATATTGTACAAGAGATTGAAGAAATCTAATTAAGATAGCATGGGCATATAATGAGAAAGAGGGACACAGAAAGAAACAAGTATTGAAATGGATACCTCCTGGAAAAGGGAAATGTGGTAGACCAAAGCCAATGTGGATAAAGGGAATTCAAGACAACATGAAGAAGAGAAATATGACAGAAGCAGACACGCAAGACCGGGAAGTCTGGAAGAAAAAAATTGTATGTTTTAGTTGAGGATATCTGTGTATGTAACAGAAACAATCCTGAAATAAAAAGCATAAAAAAATTCCCACAAATTTTGTATGTGTGTTACAGGTGCTTGATAAGTGCTGTCTACTGACATTAAGTCTGTAATTTAGTTCATCCTACCCCTGTTCTATCTTAATTTGGCATTTTTTAAGTGTTGTAATAAACACTGTAATGAATAAGAATCAAATGAATTGTGAATTCTTCTTACCTCATATATCTATGTCAAATTGACAGTCGTGAAAACAGCTGATGTGGAGAAGATGTTTGTCTGATACTGCAGGCTGTGTTTAAAAAAAAACATAGATATATGAGGTAAGAAGAATTCACGATTCATTTGATTCTTATTAAGAAAACCTCATAATGTTAAAATTCCCAATTTTATTACATTAATTAACTGTATTGTAATTACAGTGTATATACAGGATGCAACATAAGTCAGTTAAGCAGTACACATGGCTGTGGCATGGTCAGAAACTCAATATTCTGTGATGAAGGATATTTGTTTAGAAGTACTGGCAAAACTGGCTTCTTGGTAACAAATGACTAGATGTTTACAAGTGGCCATTGTTAATATGAATGTATATAACTATAATAAATAACATGTCGGTTAACTGATTTATGCTGCACCTTGTGTATACAAATATATAGTACTATTTTTAAATTGCCACTGAACCATTATGTCTGACTGCATTTAATTATATTCCAGAATAGTCTCTAAGCTCCCTCAGTGTGTATTGTCATATATTATGTTCTTAGAGTTACAAGCGAAAATTATGCCAGTTGGGCAATCAAACAAAACTTTGAGAAATAGCTGAATTATAGTATCATACCATACTCAAACTATGTATCTCTAATAATAATAATAATTGTTACGAATACATAGATTATTTTACATAGATAATTATTTCATAGATTATTTTAACCCCTCAGCGTGGGAGCATTTAAATATATATTCTATGTTAAAGGAAATTTTAATATCTCCTCTATGTTTAACCCCTCAGTGTGGGAGCATTTAAATATATATTCTATGTTAAAGGAAATTTTAATATCTCCTCTATGAGATGGCAGTTCATAATGTCTGTTTTCTTGGTATATTTTCATTAAGAATCATAATAAAACAAATGTGGTGCATGTCGAACATGCTCGTTCAGCACTCTGCAGAGAAGTAGTGTCTATTTTATGCGGGCACTGCACGTCATTCCACGCTGATGGGTTAATTATTCATAATAAAAACAGTTGTTGAAATGCAAAGCATTTAGACATATTATATTTCAGGACAGAATTTTGATTATGGCAGGAACAAAGATTGCAAGGCTAACTATAAATGTCTGCATTTAGACTGTAGGTATGTTAGTAGAGTTAGTTATAGCTGGGGGAAGCAGAAGCTTAGTATATAAACCTTGGAAAATATGGGACTCGTGTCTGTTGAAGCAGTTAGCGGATGGGTAAGTCTGCATACCATTTTTCTTAATAAATTTGCCTAGGACAATTAGAAATGGAATCAAGTGTCTTAAATAGTTTAATACTATATTTCAAAGTGTAAGAGTTATTAGATAATTGTTAGAATGCAAATTAGGGTAGATTTATAAACCCAAAATTAGAATCCATTTGCTTATGTTCAAAAACACGTATGCCTTTATAACTAATACATCCACATACTAACGCTCGGCTAGAACCTCATGCTACCAAAAATCCAAGTCCCAAAGGTCCTTTAAGCCCTAAGAAAGCCAACAGTTTGTAATAATAATAATAGACAAACATTTGTGTTCATCTTGTATCTAATTTCAATAACTATGATTTTACAGAAATGGATGATGATGATCTGATAGCACAGGCATTTCTGTTTTTTGTGGCTGGTTTTGAATCAACTGCAACTGCAATGTGCTTTTCATGCCATCAGATAGGAGTATATCCTGAAATTGAGTCTAAACTTCAACAAGAAATTGATAAAGTAATGAGAGAATCTGGTGGAAACATAACCTATGAGGCAATCAATAGTATGAAATATCTTGATATGGTTATATCAGGTGAGCTTTCTGGTTTCATTACAATTCTAATTTGTTATTAAATCCATCTAGAATGTCACCTTTCTCCAGAATTATGTTAGTTAACAAAAGAAAATGTTACACAAAAGGAGAAAAACTAATTATAACTTAGTAATTTATAATTATATTTCAGTTGTGTATTTTGACTCCTCGTATTTCTTGATTTTTATGCAGAACGTTTCATTGCTAACTGTGTGACATTCTCGATACTTCACAACTGTTGTCTTGCAGTTGTCCCTCCTGCAAATTGATGTTTGCACACTCTGTTGACTGACCAATGAACTTCCAAATCAAATTTTTTTTTTTCCTTTCACCGGGAATTTCAAAA
The DNA here is from genome assembly GCA_030220185.1 of Diploptera punctata. Lineage (NCBI taxonomy): Eukaryota > Metazoa > Arthropoda > Insecta > Blattodea > Blaberidae > Diploptera > Diploptera punctata. Next base: position 128,584 of record JASPKZ010004180.1, on the reverse strand, counting down.
TACATGGTTTTCTTTTTATTCTTGCTTAAGTACATTTTCCCAAATTGTGAGTTCCTTAGATTTTTCTAACTGTTTAAGTAATTTTACCTTAGTTTCAATTTTGTTCTTTTTTCTGACCATGCATGTGCAGCTATTGCAGATATTTCTATTTCTCCACTTTAATATTTCTAATAGAAAAATAGAAAAATCTGCAACAGCTGCACATGCATGGTCAGGAAAACACAGAATTGAAACTAAGGAAAAATGACTTAAACAGTTAAAAAATCTAAAGGACTAACAATTTGGGAGAAAATTTACATATGCAAGAATAAAAAGAAAATGAATTTTTTTAATTCCTGGTGAAAAGGAAAAAAAATTGATTTGGAAGTTCATCAGTCAGCCAAAAGAGGGTGCAGAAATCAATTTGCTGGAGGGACAACTGCAAGACAACAGTTGTGAAGCATCAAGAATGTTGCACAGTTAGCGACGAAACCGGTCTACATAAAAATCAAGAAATATGAGGTGAGTCAAAATATACAACTCAAATATAATTAAATTAAACCTCATAGTGTCATTTCCTACAAATATTTCATTTAATTAGTAATTTCTTCTTAATTCTCAGTTACAGACCATTTAAACACCTCTAGTATTCTTAGGGACTTGTGTGGTTTTTAATAAAAGATATACTATGTTTTATTTTAGGAAATAATATTTTTAAGGTTCTTTTAATCAAGTTTTTAGTTTGAGTCTGTAGTATCTTACCTCAATTTAATGTTGATTTGTTCTTGAACATGTTTCAATTAGTCTTCTAATCATCCTCAGCTTGGCCTGACTGGTTAGATTTATGTTGTAAACCCTGGATGTCAATGTCAGCTCCCTCCTGTGATTGGCCGAAGAACCTCCAAATGAGGTCATGTTCAGTTGGTATTTCAAAATTCATAACTCTGTTTTTGTTCTTCTGAATGTAAATTTTTTCCCAAATAGTAAGTTATTTTGTATTTGCTAACTGATTTAATAATTTAGTGTTCAAATTTATATTATGTTTTTCAGACCAAACATGAGCAACAACTGCAGATTTTTCTGTTTCCTCATTTTTAATATTTCTTATGTGTTCTTTGGTTCTAATTTTCAGGTTTCTTTTTGTTTTTCCTATACATATCTTTTCACAACCAATACATCCGATTGAGGGTCTTTCCACTTTTCAGCGGTTGCCCTTTTACCAGCCGGCTGCTGGCCCTTCACATCTACATGTGTGTCAATCACAGAGGTAGATGATCAACAGCCAGTGTAGGGGTGACATGTGGTTAGCATGTCGAGTCCCCCAGCCGTTACAGCTGGTTTCTCAACCTGGAGCCGCTACTTATTGTAGCTACCCAATTGCCTCACGATGCTGGGTGGGCACCAGTCCCATACTGGCCGAAATACCATGAAAAAATTTCTTCCCCCATGGAAACATGAACCAGCGCAAGTGCCGTAGCTCTGCGCCAAGGCTTCCGACCTTAACCGCTCGGCTATGGCGCGGGACACAACCAATACATTCAATTTGATATATTCTTGATTTTTTTTACTTTGATCAGTTTTTTTTTTCATTTATTGTTGGTTTTTATTAGTATATTTAAACTGTGATTATTTTTCGGTGCTAATTTAATACTAAATTTGTCAAATATCTTTTGGAATTTATTGTGTGAATTTCCTGTATTTTTTCATAGGTGGTTTTTCCTTTTCAAGAATGCTTTTGTTAGTCTTTTTTTGTTTCTTATACTTTTCTATCCTTTTGTGTACCATTTTTCATCAAACCCATTTTCTCTTGCTACTTTGATTATGTGTATTTTCTCCATTTTGAAATCTTCTTCGTTTAAGGGTAAGTTTACTAATCTCTTGAAAGCTGCCAATTTATGTCCAATTGGATTGAACCCTGTTGATTTAATAAAATTTTCCTTATGGGTTTCATTCCTATGAATCCAGAATTCAATTTTTCTTTTTTCTTTGTTTCTAACCAATTTAAGATCCAAAAAAGGTATGTGTTTACTTTCTTCTATTTCTATGGTAAATTTAATGTTTTTACTCTGTAAATTTAACAGTTTTAGGGAATCTTCTACATGTTTTTCTTTTGCAATACAAATTATGTCAAATGTTTTTAAATTCAATGGGACAATAGACAAAATTCAGGGTTCTCAATGGGAAACCCATTATCGCCTTCCCTGGCAAATTTATTTATTAGTGATTTTGAATGTAAAATCACAAAAGCACATCCTACAATGTTTAAATTTTGGAGCAGATATGTTGATGATATAATTTGTATTGTAAAAGAAAAACATGTAGAAGATTCCCTAAAACTGTTAAATTTACAGAGTAAAAACATTAAATATATCATAGAAATAGAAGAAAATAAACGCATACTTTTTTTGGATCTTAAATTGATTAGAAACAATGAAAAAAGAAAAATTGAATTTCAGACTCATAGGAAAGAAACTCATATGGAAAATTTCATTAAATCAACAGGGTTCAATCCAATTGGACATAAATTGGCAGCCTTTAATAGTTTAATTCACAGATTGGTAAACTTACCCTTAAAAAAAGATTTCAAAATGGTGAAAAAACACATAATCAAAGTAGCAAGAGAAAATGGGTTTGATGAAAAATGGTACACAAAAGGATAGAAAAGTATAAGAAACAAAAAATTATCAACAAAAGCACTCTTGAAAAAAAATCACCTATGGAAAAGTACAGGAAATTCACGTATCACCCTTGGGCACACAATAAATTTCCAAAGATATTTGACAAATTTAGGATTAAATTAGCACCGAAAAATAACCACAGTTTAAATAAACTAATAAAAACAAAAACAAAATTAAAAAAACTGATCAGGTAAAAAATCAAGAATATATAAAATTGAATGTACTGATTGTGAAAAGATATATATAGGAAAAACAAAAAGAAACCTGAAAATTAGAACCAATGAACATAATAAGAAATATTAAAAATGGGGAAAAATCTGCAGTTGCTGCTCATGTTTGGTCTGAAAAATATAATATAAATTCAAACCCTAAATTATTAAAACAGAGTTGTGAATTTTGAAATACAGACTGAACATGACCTCGTTTGGAGGTTCCTCGGCCAACCACAAGAGGGAGCTGGCATTGACATCCAGGGTTTACAACATAAATCCAACCAGTCTGGCCAAGCTGAGGATGATAGAAGACTAATCGAAACATGTTCAAGAACAAATCAACATTAAATAGAGGTAAGATAGTACAGTTCTAATTAATGTTTAATTTTAGGAAGTGATATTTTGAGGTTATTTTAATTATAATATTTTTAGTCTGATCATCTTACCTCAATATTAATGTTGATTTGTTCTTGGACATGTTTCAAAACAATTCTGTTTTTAATCGTCAGCTTGTCCAGACTGGTTTAATTTATGTTCCATTATGCAGAATTGTTTTGAAACATGTCGAAGACAAATCAACATTAATATTGAGGTAAGATGATCAGACTAAAAATAATATTATTAAGATAGTACAGACTCAAAATAAAAAAAATGTACTATGTTTATCTCATGAAAATAAAAATTACCCAGAAATCCTTAAATCTTACTGTTAAATTAAATAAATAATATTATTTTAATATAATACTATTAAGCTCTTTTAATTCAATAATCTAATTTTATGTAATAAATTAATTGAAGATGTAGTAATCTTATTGAATGATCTTCATTAAAAGTATCATATACACATTTCATCAAAGGCATGAGAAAAAATATGCCACATAATCAAAACTACATAAATTTGGTCCCTAAAGAACAATTATTCTATTTTCAAATGGATATTCTACAGAATCAATTTGTACAGCAGGAGTATGATAATAACTGTTACCAGTGGTAGCACAGAAACAAGAATACAAACCCATATACTTGTGGTGAATTTATTTTGTAACTAGTCACAACACAAGTAGGGTAAGATTTTTCAAAGCTTAGTACTAATTCAGTCCCACACATGATTTGATTGGTAACACTTCTCAAAATGTAACATCTGTACCACATTAGGACTACAGCTGTAGCCTATTATATAATTAGGATTAGATTTTCAATTATCTTGAAATGCACATATTATTCATCTCAATTCAAATTCCAAAACATGTTTTAGCAGATGAAATTCCTCATCCTGGTATCAATGTCACCACATCCTCTTCATCTTACAAGGGAAGTACTTATGTTGGACCAGTTGGATTGTAACAAAAATTTGAAGATGTGTTAATTAATTGACATTAAATATGATGACATTAGTCATTTTGCTGCAAACTTAATAAAACTCGTGTTACTTGTCATTAAATTTCAATCGTGTCTCATTGACCGGTTCATAATGACATGGTTGCTCATTGCAGCTGGTTTCAAGCACAAGTGCTGCTAAGCGCACTAGCTATAACGGTGCAAAGAATGTAAATATTAATTTCCCTCCTTCTTAACATTAATAACTATTTTTGATTACTTTATACAGATAGCAGAGCACTGTATACTTTTTTTACTTGAAATTCAGAATCAGTTATAATTTTGTGTACTGGAGTAACAAAAACAAATTATCATTTACCATAACATCAATGGTAATAATGAGGGTCTTCGATGAAATGGTTGTAACAAAGTCTTTGCAAACATCATGAGCATCTGATGATGGCACTCCTGGATCAGTTATCATCATCATCATCATAGTACATTCACGAATTTAGGCCATTTGTTGACCTGTTTCGGCCTCAAGAGAAACACCATCCAGAAGTGTTTTGAGTGGACGTCCTGGTCTTCTTCTTCCTGCAGGTTGATATCTTAACATTTGTTTGGGTATTCTGTGATCTTCCATTCGATGAACATGTTGCATCCATCTTGACTTATAATCAGAAATTTTGTTATCTAAAGATTCCATGTGTAATTCTTCTAAGATGTCTTCATTTTTTTTGTGATCTAGTAGTGTGTATCCTGCAGTCCTCCGAAGATATCTCATTTCAGCTGATCTAAGTCTCTGTATATCCTTCTGTTTCAACATCCATACTTCGCTACCATACAAAAGAGTTGGAAGAGCCAGTGTTTTATACACTTTCAGTCTTGAAAATGCTTTTGGACTAACTGTGGCTTGAAGATAGAATTTATTAACCCTAAAATTCTTAAAAATTTAGATATTTTTGCATTTACATCCTTTTCTTCTTCATATGAGATATTGCATCCTAGATATGTAAAATTATTCACCTGCTCCAAAATTTTATTGTCCAGTACAATTTTACTTCTGACAGGATCTACACCTTGAAATGCCATAATTTTGTCTTTTCTGTAGATATCTTTAATCCATATTCTTCTGTAATTTTGTTAAGTTCATACAGACCTTTCTGTAGATTATCTTCGGAATTTGCTATTATTATTTGGTCATCTGCAAACAATAGGGTGTTTAATTTTCTATTTTCTGATATTCTTATTCCAAATTTATATGTTTTGTTCCAGCAACATATTACTTCATTGATATAAATTGATATAAATTGCAAAAAGTGTTGGAGCAGTTATATGTGGCACATTCAATAAAACCAATGTCAAATGAATTTTCAATCACATTTGTGAATCTCCTTACACTTTGGTCCACATTATAGCCAGATTTTTTCCAAGCATAAATATGCATATATTTGTAAATTTCTGCTGGCAGTTGATTATATACAAGGAAATACAGTTTTATAATAAAGAATCTATCAGACATTTTGACATAACCATCTGATTTTAGATGCACATATTCTTCAAGTTGTCGCACATAGATATTATATTGACGGAAAAAAATATCAAGTGGTTGTATATATTTTTTGGCTCCTGCAGGAATAATTTTCAGCCTTACATTTTTATTGGGTAAACAGTCCTGTAGCAATTGTTCGTCCATATGCCCAAACCACGAAACGTATATTAAAAGTGAATCCATTTCAATGTTTTCACTAAACATATGTTTTAAAAATTTTTTTTTTGTCATTTTTCCACTGGCACTACAGTCAACATACACATTTGAAGGTGTATTCTGTTCTATCTTCTTCTGAAGTTTGGGCCCGAATTTGTTACCAGTAGGTTCTTGAAAACAGAGGTATAACATCTTCCCAAGTTGCCCACACATTGAAATAAGAACATCTATCGTATATGAATGTGTAGTTCTATGTAGGTTTTGAACTGTATCAACAGTGAGCTTTTTGCCTTTCACTGCCAATGTTCTGTTTCCTGCCCTTTCATAATTAAATTGACTTTTGTCACAGTTCCACACATTCTATGTTGGTATATAAATTTCTTGAATGGTCTGATTAATGTCTCTTACAAATTTATTTGCATTTTCAATAGTTTGAGTTTCATTTTCAATACCCTTGACAGTGACAAATTTGGTAATTTTTCTTGAAGAAATATTGTTTTCTTTTTTGAAATTTGAAATGAATGTATTTGAAGCTTTAAATTCATTCAAACCCAATTCCTTCACTCGAAAAAGAGCCCACGATTGTAAATGCCAATAGTGCACCATCAATCCCCAATCTTGAGTATCTCGAAACTTATTAAGGATGTAGTCTTTAATTTGGGCGATTTTGTAGGGGTCCCTGTTTTTGAATTGTGAAGCTAGAAAAGATGTTTTATTTTCTATATAATTCAAAACTGTTCTTACATTTTGGTTATTAATTAACTATGGCCATTTTTTTATTATTTGTGAATAGGACTTCGGGCCAGATTTCCCTGACATCCTATATTCATAAATGTTGTTGTTGTTGTTGTTTTCTAATGGCGAGATTTGACGCTTAAGTCATTTTCTCTCTGGCTTCCCAGTACAAGCGAACAAGGTCCTTAGAGTGTTGTGCAGTTGGATTTAAAGCTGGACAGACTAGAAGGTGGTGTTTGTCCATGATCAGGTATATTCATAAATGTTTTCCAAAGTTTCTTCAGAATAGGCAGACAGTACGTTAGGACATTTCGGTTTTTTAACAGGAGACGGCTCAAAGCTACTTCAACTGTCACATTCCTCACTGGATTCATTGGCAATTTCAAAGTCTTCACAACATTCAAAGTATTTTCACTAAAATCCTCTAACCCATTCCAATATTTTCATTCTATAAGTTCTGCCAGAAAATACACGAACTAGTCATCCTTCGGTCCAGGTTCTTCATGTTTTTCAAATCTTTCCTGAACTATAGATTCTAACATAGTTAAAATGTAAAATGGATTTATTATCCCCATTTTATTCTTTTGATGAAATATTTTACACATATACTGTTATGTCCTAAAAAAAGTATTCATTTACATCATGAATATGCTAATCAATAAATAATAAAACAAATATTCTATTGTACTTTCAATTCTGTGGCACCATGCATAAAACCCATAACCCTCAAATTAAAAAAAAATGAGTTAATATTATTAATGTAATATTGGAGCTGTCATTTATCATCTCTCAAATGTTGATTACTGTACAATTAGTTAAACAGAAGATCCAGAGATGGCAACACATTGGAGGTTCACTTCAGATAGGAAACCTCCATGCATGAATCTTCATTTTCTCAGAACTACTTAAATGAGTATTTAATTAATGTTGATCAGTCGGAGTTATGGCTGACGATGAACATGATTATGTTTGAAATCGCGATATCATGGAAGCATGAATCCTATGAGGTGAGTTGTTTAAACAATATGTTGGCGATAGGGAATTACAACGTATATAAGAGAAGAATTTGCGTCTAGATCGTAACACGCCTCGGTAGCTCAGTTGGTAGAGCACTTGGCCCGGAAAGCCAAATGTCCCGGGTTCAAGTCCCGGTCTAGGCGAAAATTTTTCTCTTCAAATTTAATATGTTCTCCGATGAATTTTAATACTTAAATGAGGGTTATTGGTTTCATGCATGGTGCCACAGAATTTATTAAGTTTTTATGTTTAAATAGAAACAATTCGTATATACTGTACAAATACTCGACTGCGGGAATGGAGACTCCGGTGCACTGCTCAAGTAACTGTGACGCTCCATTGCAATATTTATTTCATTAGTTTATCTCTCTCTCCCTGCCCCTTTTTTCTCATTCACCACAGTATCATTTTTTATTTTTATTTACTTATTTTATTTTTTCCTAATGTTTTACTTATTTATACCAATGTTAAGCCTTCATTTTTTTGTTCCTTATTTCCTGTTAGATATTATGCATACTATTAAATTTGCAGTGAAATGACTGATATCACGGTGTTCAGTATCCTTCATTCAACATATCCTCTAATTTTTGTTACAATCCAACTGGTCCAACATAAGTACTTTCCTTGTTAGGAGGTTTGCGTACTTTTATATTATTACTATATTAGACTGAAAGAATGTATGTATAGCTCATCCAAGTAAAGTCTGTATGTGAAAAATATGAAAATGAGTTATGAATTAGTCACTACTCTCTTCAACACTGTCATAATGCCACTTTTTCAACTCAATACAGTGCTGAGAAATAGAGAGGGGAGAACTTCCAAAACACTGTGCTGTTTACTCATAAATGATCTGATCACTTCATAGCCTTAATATTTTTATTTTAATGGTGCTCTTTTGCAACTTAGATCATTAGTATCACAACTCAAATTCAGGAATGAAAGGGACAACATATTTTGTTTAGAGACCTCTTATTTCAGGCTTGAGGTACATTTGTGTGTCATTCATCTATGAGATTGGACCTATGACTTTACTCCCTTCCAAGGAACACAATTCAGAATTTTTATGCCCTTGATAATACATTAATTTTGTTAAGTCTGAACCTGTAAATCTCAGAACCAGAGGCAATCATGATTTGCATCTGGACCAATAGTTACGTTATCGGTGACCAAATGGATAATTTGGCAACCATATTAAAATTATTCAAAACTGTCACTTCCTCTGGCAAAATTAGACCAACACAGTTCTCATCATACTGTACAGATTTATCTTGGTTTTATAATAAAATTAATAGGAAATCACTATGAGATATTTTATCAAAGAAATTGGTTTTTGGCTGATGATAAAGAAGATACATTCATAACTGGTCCAAGTAAGAGAGCTAATATGATAATATGAGGTGGGGTGTAAAGAATAAATTTAATTTCTTTGGTTTTATGATATATGCAGATTTGAGACGAATATGATACGGCCCTAATAGTGATTAATGAATATAAGAAATGAATAAATAATGAAGGAATAGAATATAGTTAAAAATAAATTAAGTTTCATGTTGGTAAATAGTTCTCACAAGAAGCGGTTGAAACCCTAAGTAAAAGAGGTCATAAATATGTAACTCCTCAAATTAGACCTGAAATGTTTAAGCTGGGTCTAGCTTCAAAACTCACGTTTGGGAGAAATGTCAAACTCCAAATTTACAATCGCGTTAAGCCCAAGCTGGCAAACACGGTCCCTAGCCGTGAGAATAAAATCAAAAGGTAGGTGGTGGTTTAAATAAAATAGTTACGCCCTTGGATGACATGTGATTAAATATTCTAACCAATCAAAATGAGAGTTAGGGTATAGACCATATATGGGAATAATTGGTCCTGACTTCGATACGGAACTCATGAGGACAAAATTTAATACACTGACACTTATACTCGACACTTAGAAGGAAGAAGATCTTGAATGTATAGTAAAAAAATATCTTGTAACAACGATTATGGACTTAGGGAAAATCTCCCGAACTCATAAGTCATTTGCTAGTCCTCATTAGCGAAATATCGAAGGCCAGGGACAGAAAAGTTTTATTTTTACTGTGTAACGTGCATTTAAATTGGCAGAGATTAATTAAATAAAATAATTCAAACAATTAGTGATTGTCTGTTCCCACGCAATTCTCCTTCCGAACCCTATATAGATAGGAGTCTCAGCGCTCACCCTGAAACAGGAACCGACTAGCTACCGAGGAAGGGCAAGTAAATTCACAATTAAATCAAAGTGAAACCCCAGTGACATTTAACAAACACTCCAAAATACTGCCCCAAAGTGTCGCCCAACGAAAGGGTCCTTTTTACTGTGACAAAGTGTTTTCAACGTGAGTGCATTCAAAAATAAGAGTGACTCACGAAAGTTGTGGACTGAACATCATGATCCAGCAACAGTGTGGAAGACAACATTCTAACCACGAGATGGAAGGAGCAGCCAGGAGTGGACAACAATCCAGGAGCAGATCAACCTAGATAACCGATGGCGGATCTCTACAAACCTGACGTAAGACAAATAATGAAGATATACCAAGGTAAAGTGACAGATTTTTAAAAAAAATAATAGAACATAAAAGTTGTCAAAAGACGGAAAAATAAAGTATGTGGAAAATTAACAAATTAAACGAAAGTGTTTGAGTGTTGAATAACATAAAAAAATAATTTTTGTGAATAGAAAATAAATATTAATATTAATAAATTGTAGAATAAATAAATAATGGAGGGAAATAGTATAAATTTTATAGAAGGGCAAGCTTCATCAGAAAGTAGGCCTAATGATGAAGTAGAAGTAGGGACAGAGCATAACGATAGCCCGAACGCCCCCTTAAATGTAAATGATTCAAAGAAAACTAATAAGTCCCAGAACGACTTTGAATATTTCGTGAGGCAAATGTTAATGTCAATGAGGGAAGATATAAATAAAAGTAATAAAACATTGGAAGAAATGAAACAAATTCATAAAGAAATGAGGGAAGACCTGAGCAATTTTAGATTAGAAATAAAACAAACTCGAGATTCTGTAAAATCAGAAATTCAGGGGACAGGAGAAAAATTGACCACTAGTTTAGCAGGAAAGGGTGAGATAGGTAGAAATAATTATGATGAAAGGGAGACAGGATATGAAACTCCCCAAGAAAATAAATGTAAAAGTAACAATGATATTTGTATGGTAGTTACTACAACAGGTGAAAGTACTGTAGATGAAACTCAAAGGGACTCAGATAGGGAAATGACACTTCAGAATGAGGGAAAAAAATGCGAGCCAACTATTATAGATGTAAACAAAATACCTCAAACCAATGATGATGAATTACATGGAAATATATTTAAATGCAATAATGAAATGCATGTTATTAATGATGTTAAATTAAATCAAAATGGAACAACTGACCTGATGATTTCGGTACAGCCAAACATCCGATCAGTATTCCAATTTGAAAATTTGGATATGCAAAGTAGATGCATGGGAAAGATACGAACAAAATATGAAAAGAAAAACAAGAAAAAGGTAGGGCGTAAAGAAAATATGCAGAAGTCATACCGCGTAATAAAGAAGCGCCAAATAAATAGGAGGAAATGGTCGAAAAACAGTCAATACGTTAGATTCAAAGGTAACATAATGAAGTACTGTACGAAAGTAATGCATAATGAGAGAGAATGTTACCTAGAAAAATATCGTGCTGAAATATTTGATCCGGGCGCGAAATTATCGCAAAGTGGTAGAATGCAAATTTCAGTCTATCCTGTTAGAATGGATGTAATATCAGTTAGACATTAACATGCACCTGCATTGTATGCACAATTAAATAAATGTGTAATTAGTAAATAAGATTATATCTGGTAATATTAGTATGATAAATGCAAGAAGTGTTGGTCATGCATATATCAGATTAGTATTAGGAAAATTTAATGAGAAATAGTTTAAAAGGGTCTTATATTTGTACTTGCTAGAAAACATAATGAGACTAGATAAATGTTGACGAAAACAGGGGAAGAAAATTTAAATTTACAGAGGGAGCGAGAGGCACCACCCCGCTTTATATAAAAAAAAATAAAAATAATTAGCATGTATATTTGCCTTAATCTAAAGCGTGAACAATAACAGAGACGATGATAATAATAAGTAAATTGTGAAAATTACAAAGAAATGAACAGCTGATCGTAGTGGGAATATTTAAGAAAACGTTGAATCCAGTCTAGAATAGAGATAAAAATCAGTTCACTAAACTTAAAATGTTTGTAAAAGATGAAAGAGTGCGAGTGAGACGGAAATAGGCACACCCTTCACAGGTACAAAATTCATTTGTCGAAAACAAGTTACTTACCCAAATACGATGTGAAACGAAGGAAATGAATGTTTAAACCAAACTTTTAAATATCATTGAAATATATATATACAAATTAAATATGTGCTATTATAACTTCATAGTTAATGTTCTTAAAAACCTAATATTATTCTTAAGGAATAAAATGGAAGCGTTATAAGCATACGAAAATTTAAGAAAGAGGTTAAGGCATCGTCCTTTTAACAGTTTATGATTGGTGACAGATAAAAATATATAGCGTAGACAAAGTGAAAGAATGAATAAATACAGGATCAAAGCCCGAAGGAGGCGTTTATATTATGTCCTTTTAAATGATAAACGTTCGCTCATATGGTAGCGAGAATTGTTATGGGTAGATAGAGCGACATGATTTTGATTCGACCGGTGTTGTCGAGTTGTTTTACTAATGAAATATAAATTGTCGTCAAAAAACGAAATTGACGAATATGAGCTACGATGATATAAAATTCTGTATACAACGACGGTTCTGCGCGTATGAAATGTGATATTATGTTACCGACAAGTAAATAAATAAGGATAATTTCCACCTTAATCGATTGAATAAAAATAATATGCGAATGATGAATAAAGGAGTTCTATAAAGAATAAATAGATTTTCAAGGTATTGTGAAGATCAGTCAGTGAACATGCTGAGAATAAATTTTCAATGACCACAGCTAAGGGAGCGCCTATATTAAAGAAAAAAATAAAAATAAAAAAAAAAAGAGATAGATTTACAAATGAATTATTATGATGAATCGTGAAATGTTCTGAAAACTGAGATCGCGGTTATAAACATATATGATTATTATTAAATACCGATATACTTATTTATAAAGGGTGATCATCGAAAATTACATAGGAAACTAATTAGTAAAGTTACCATTTGATTAAAAGAGGGCAAATATGTTTACGGCAACATTAAGATCTATGTCTCATTAAATAAATAAATGACCCAAATAGAATAAATTAGTAGCTAATTAGAATAAAAAAAAATGTTAGTTTATAATAAGTGAGTTCCAGTGCATATGTAAAGTGTGAACCATGGAAAGTGCGAACGATATAAAGGGATGATATAAAAAAAAATGTGCATGACATTGCAATAATAAACTGAGTGATATATGGAAAACGTATTATGCGAAATTACCTAGCGTGTGAGAAAAAAAGTGACGTAATTAAAACAGAAACAAACGTATAATAAAGTGAAAAAAAAAAAACGAGAAGATGTATGGGATATGATAAAGTAACCATAGGGTTAAAATAAGAAAAACATTTGTTGATTATAAAAAAAAATAAGTAAGGTGAACCACCGATCGCAAATTGAGTTTAAATGTACATGTTTTTTTTTGTTGTTGTTCTAGTGGTAATATGCAGAAAACTGTAAGTAAACCAGGGTGATATATGTTCAATAATATAATCTATTTGGTGTTTGTAAAAACATTTCCATATATGGTACTTGTAGGAAAAGTAATAGTTTAATACATTTTGGTTTGATGTAATTAGCATATTTAATTACTTCTCTTCTAAGGGGAGCTGTGTTAAAAAAAAAAAATTTTTAACTTTACGTTAGTATTTTTTTTTTGTTTTAACAAGAGGCATTGTGAGACGAATATGATACGGCCCTAATAGTGATTAAGGAATATAAGAAATGAATAAATAATGAAGGAATAGAATATAGTTAAAAATAAATTAAGTTTCATGTTGGTAAATAGTTCTCACAAGAAGCGGTTGAAACCCTAAGTAAAAGAGGTCATAAACATGTAACTCCTCAAATTAGACCTGAAATGTTTAAGCTGGGTCTAGCTTCAAAACTCACGTTTGGGAGAAATGTCAAACTCCAAATTTACAATCGCGTTAAGCCCAAGCTGGCAAACACGGTCCCTAGCCGTGAGAATAAAATCAAAAGGTAGGTGGTGGTTTAAATAAAATAGTTACGCCCTTGGATGACATGTGATTAAATATTCTAACCAATCAAAATGAGAGTTAGGGTATAGACCATATATGGGAATAATTGGTCCTGACTTCGATACGGAACTCATGAGGACAAAATTTAATACACTGACACTTATACTCGACACTTAGAAGGAAGAAGATCTTGAATGTATAGTAAAAAAATATCTTGTAACAACGATTATGGACTTAGGGAAAATCTCCCGAACTCATAAGTCATTTGCTAGTCCTCATTAGCGAAATATCGAAGGTCAGGGACAGAAAAGTTTTATTTTTACTGTGTAACGTTCATTTAAATTGGCAGAGATTAATTAAATAAAATAATTCAAACAATTAGTGATTGTCTGTTCCCACGCAATTCTCCTTCCGAACCCTATATAGATAGGAGTCTCAGCGCTCACCCTGAAACCGACTAGCTACCGAGGAAGGGCAAGTAAATACACAATTAAATCAAAGTGAAACCCCAGTGACATTTATCAAACACTCCAAATTACTGCCCCAAATTTTAGCACAAGGAGGGATTAGCCAACAACAAATAAAACTGCAACAAGATATTTAAAACAAGTATGGAGATTTGTTAATATATTCCTTTAGGTGCCACGTACTGATTAGTTCTGCTCTGATGCTTCTGTCCATTACCTGCTCGATTCTATATCCTTCTATATATAAACTACTGGAAAGTCAACCATATTGCCAGATGGCAATTTAATATTGGTTTCTGATGGATCAAGATTTATAAGTTATTTTATATTTGCTGTTTTTACCACAATCTTCACTTATATCCTACACCAGGCTCCTTTGTTCTTTCATTAACCATTTCTAAATTGATTCCTGTACAATAGCCACCTTGAAGATTTAAAAAATAAATAAAGAAAATTAGAGTTATACTCATTTTATTACCACTTTAAAAAGACTACTAGATAATTAATATTTAATTTTAGGAAGTGATATTTTGAGGTTATTTCAATTATATTATTTTTAGTCTGATCATTTTACCTCAATATTAATATTTAATTTTAGGAAGTTATATTTTGAGGTTATTTTAATTATATGGGAAAGCTGACGATAAAACAGAATTGTTTTGAAACATGTCCAAGAACAAATCAACATTAATATTGAGGTAAGATGTCCAGACCAAAAATAATATAATCTCAATATTAATGTTGATTTGTTCTTGAACATGTTTCAAAACAATTCTGTTTTATTGTCAGCTTGTCCAGACTGGTTTGATTTATGTTGTATTATGTTGTACAACCTTGTTTGGAGGTTCTTTGGCCAACCACAGGATGGAGCTGACATCGACATTCAGGTTGTGCAACATAATACAACATAAATCAAATCAGTCTGGACAAGCTGACGATAAAACAGAATTGTCTTGAAACATGTTCAAGAACAAATCAACATTAATATTGAGGTAAGATGATCAGACTAAAAATAATATAATTACAAGATAATTACTAAAAAACATCCTTAACACATTTTCATATCAGTTTATGTTGTGCTCTCTCAATAATAATTATTAGATTGTTATTTTGTAGAGAAAAACTAATGCTTGAACCAGGATTTGAATCCTGGACCTCTCGTTCTATGTATGAACATGCAATCCATTACACCATTTAAACAATGATACGTTTGAATGGTGTAATGAATTGCATACTCATGTGTAGTGCGAGAGGTTCAGGGTTCAAATCCCAGTTCAAGCGTCAATTTTTCTTTTCAAAATAATATTATCCAGTATTAGAAAGTGTTAAATTTAAAAATATTTCATTAAAAAATGTAATTCTCCTTCTTCTTCTTTGTCATGTTTTAGGCTTTTTGCTAGCCAGTTCCGGCTCCAAATTGCTGCTCTTTTCATCTTTTCTTTGGCCTTCCCAAACTTCTTCTTCCTCTTGTTGAATAGATGTATACTGATTTTGATATTCTGTTCTCAGTCATCCTTGCTAAGTGTTCTTTCCAGTTTGTTCTGTATTTCACTATTGTTGTGTTATAATTCCTTAGTTGCTGCCTAATTTCTGTGTTGTGTTTTTTTGTCTGTTCTTTGATATCCTGCTATTGGTCTGAGAAATTTCATTTCAGCAACTTGGATGGTTGTCCATGTTTCATATCCATAAGTAATAATAGAAACTGCCATTGTCTTGTTCAATTTCATTATAGAGTCTTTTCTGACTTTATTTTTCAAAGTTCTTTTAGTGTTCCTGTTATATAATTAAACTTATTCAGTTTGTTATTTATATCTGTTTCCATTGTGTAAGATATTTCGCAACGTAGAGAGTTATATTTTGTCACATGTTCTATACATTTATTTTATAATATTATCTTTGTCCAAACTGGTTGAGCGCCCTTGAAAGCCATTGTTTTTGATTTTCCTGATGATATATGTAATATCAATATTATATTTTTTTGATATTTCACTTAGTTTATACAGCATTCTTTGTAATTCGTCTTCTGATTTTGCTATTAAAATCTGGTCATCTGCAAAAGCTAATGCTTTTATTATTAGATTTCCTGAGTTAATACCCTCCAGTTGTTATTTGTTTCCATGATCATATCATGTCATCAAAATAAATGTTAAAAAGAGTGGTTGATAGTGGACAACCTTGTCTAACTCCTCCTGTTATATTTATTGGTTCACTTTGATTTATTTTTGTTTTTTCATACATTTCTTTAATTACTACCATCAAGTGTAGTGGAATTCCTTTTTAATTTAGTATGTTCCATAATTTGTATTGCCTTTGTTTCTCTATTATTTGTTTTTAAAGTGAATACATTGTCTGTGCAGCTTCTTCCTTTCCTAAAACCTGTCTGCTCTTCTGATATTATTGCATCTACTATAGCTGTTAATCTTTGGTTTATCATTTTTGCATATATTTTGTATTTTGCACATAGTAAGCATATTCCTCTGTAGTTTTCTGGCTTTATTATTTTTTTTTTAACTGATATTATTTCTCCAATTTTCCATTCTTCTGGTATTGTATTTTGTTTCCAGCACTTGTTATAGAATTTTAATAATCTTTCTTGGAAATTCCTTGGGGCATTTTTTAGCAATTCTATGTTTATGTTGTCTATTCTGCATGCTTTATTATTTTTACATTTCTTTAACGTTTTTATCATTTCTTGCATTAAAATTTGTTAGTTTGTTTAATAACATTTTCAAAATAAACAAAAAAATTAAAATTTAAAAGTTTGTTATTATGCATTTATGAGACACTTACTTGTTAGTACTAATGATTCAGATAATTTTTAACTGTGTGTTTTGGTTAAATCTAAGTATGTTTTGTAATTTCACAGAAGATCTATTTCAATGATCAAGGAAATGCCTGCAAACAGAAATCAACAAAACAAAATTAACATTGGCACATAATCAGTTCAGCACCAAACATTTCATACCCAATACACTTTTTGAACTCATAATAATGTTTTGAATATGTGAAATAAACATTAAAATGATATAATTGGTAATTGCTGCAGTTTTTAACATCCAGGAACCTATGTTAAACATGCTATAGAAAACTGTCACTCAGTAGCGGTTTTTCATGTGAAGTGAGTGAAGTGCCACTTCACCTATATTCTAATTATATAACAGTATAATTATTTCATTTCATTATTTATTATTATCTTCCTCTGACAAAAGAATGTCTATTTTATGTCAGAGCTTCTTAAGAACAATGACTGCTAACAGTTCACATTGTGTCCAGTAGAGCGTGTCCTAACACAGTGAACTGAACTAAGATTTAATGGGTTATATCTTTGATACTTAACAACTTTGGAAAACAATTTTTGCCTTCTCAGGGTTGCTATGGCAACCATAATGTCAATAGATATTAAGGATATCCAGACCATAGAGAACTGGTTCTAGATTCTAAAATTCTCACTGGGGGTAAAGACGTGGTGTACGTTTTAGCTAAATACATCAGCACTTAAATTGGATCTGTGTTGGACAATAAGGGTGCTTTTGTTTAGTATGTTGTCTTCAATTGGCACCACAGTATCTACATTTCAGATTTTGCTTTAGTTTGACTCAATGGTGAGCATTTTTGTAGCCTCGTGGCATAGAAAGACAAAGCTCCTGGGTTCAACCTCCAGTCTGAGCATATATTTTTGTATTTGAAGAGAAAAATTTTTGGTCTAGACCGAGACTCGAACCCGGGACCCTTGGCTTTCTGGGCCAAGTGCTCTACCAACTGAGCTACCGAGGCGAGTTGCGATCTAGACGCAAATTTTTCTCTTATATATGTTGTAATTCCCTCACGCCAAATGCTTGAAACCATAGCTTCTATCTTTGCAAATGGCGGTTTCTTAGTTAAGAAGACATTGGAAATTTCAAACTACTTTATAAAGCCAGTAGGGCTTCTTAATTTATCCTTCAATGAGAAGTGTTAGATTAATAATAAAATTGTCAATATATTTTTGTCTTCAAATATATAATTTGGTACCTAAATTACTTTGATTTCTTAATACACAAATAGCATATTACTTCTCAATACACCACGCTTGTTCAATGGTACTGCCAAGTCATACAATCTTCATTTAAAAATTCTTGGTTTGAATAATACTCATGGTTATGCAGAAGTGTGACATTACAAAAACTCTTTTGTTGGCTGTATGTTTTGTTTAGTAATAAATTTGGTGTCTGGAATAAACAAGGGTTTTGTGACTTTCAAATGTGATGCGTGCTTTAAATAAGCATAAAGATTCTGAGGAGCATTTGAAGTGACATTTGCAGTTGAAAACTTTCAAAAAAAAAATTGTAATACAATCAGAGATGGTCTAAGGGAAAATTGCAAGACTGTGTACTCTTCGATTTAATGAATATGTTTCTTTGAATCGAAAAATCTTGAGGCTAGTCATTAGGACTGTACTATATTTAAATATGTTATCATAAAATCACTTCACCTATTTTTTCATCCACCAGCCGCCACTACTGTAACTTAATATTTTATATAATGAGATGCAATTAAGAAAATGTTTGTTTCAGAAACACTGAGATTGTTTCCACCAACTGGAGCCATGGACAGAGTCTGCATCAAACCTTACACTCTGCAAGCAGATCCTCCTCTAGATATGAAACCAGGTGATGGATTATGGATTCCTATATATGCAGTACATCAGGACCCTGAAAATTTCCCTGATCCTGAGAAATTTGATCCAGAGAGATTCAATGATGAGAATAAGCATAACATCAAGCCATCCACATACATACCATTTGGAATTGGACCTCGTATTTGCATTGGTATGTTCAACATGTTGTATATCATGGTATATTTAATAATAATAATTAGAGTTAGATTTAACACCTCACCTCATAAACAAGAAAATGGCAAAATTAGAGCATTTTGCATTATCATGACTCACGAATTTCACGGATCTCTATGCATTAGAAAAGAATAACCAAATCCCTTTTCTGGACCTGTACATAATCAAAAACAAATAGCAAAAAAAAATTGAATTCATTATTTATAGGAAAGGCACTCATACATATAATTACATAAAATCTTCAGGTATAAATCATATTGTACATAAACATGCATTTTCAACATTTGACATACAGATTAATTAAGATTCCACTTCTTCAAAGTTAAAATTGGGAAACACATTATGAGGTTCTTAATTAATAAATTAATGAGTCATTTTAACATCTTACCTCATTAAGTTATGTAGATAGGAAATAACACTATGAGGTTCTTTAATATTGTTTATTTTTTATTATTTCACTCACCTCATACTTCATAATTCATAGCAGACCCTGGGTTTCTTCACATAATTTGTGACATTGTCAATGCTGCGTCACGTTCACAACTGACGTCCAACGGCCTTCTATCCTGCAGACTGACCTCCGCGCCATCTGGTGGCCGACCGAAGAATTTCCAAATTCAAGAAGTTCACATACCATCCTTTCGTATTTGACAAGTTTCAAAAAATTTTCAACAAATTCAACATTAAATTAGCACCGAAAAATGATTACAGCTTAGGTAATTTAATAAAAACCAACAAAAATGAAAAGATTGAAGACTGCAAAAAATCGGGAATTTATCAAATTAATTGTAAAGATTGTGAAAAGATATACATAGGAAAAACAAAAAGGAATCTAAATACAAGATTAAAAGAACACCTCAGAAATGTTAAAATGGAGAAACCGAAAAATCTGCAATAGCTGCACATGCCTGGTCAGAAAAACATAGAATAGAAACCAAAACAAAATTACTTAAACAATTGGAAAAACCGAAGGAACTCACAATTTGGGAAAAAATTTACATATGCAAGAATGAAAATACAACAATGAATTTTGAAATACCCGGTTATAAAGAAAGAGGACTGATTTGGAAATTCTTCGGTCGGCCACCAGATGGCGCGGAGGTCAGTCTGCAGGATAGAAGGCCGTTGGACGTCAGTTGTGAACGTGACGCAGCATTGACAATGTCACAAATTATGTGAAGAAACCCAGGGTCTGCTATGAATTATGAAGTATGAGGTGAGTGAAATAATAAAAAATAAACAATATCTTACCTCATATTTCATATTTGATAAAACATGAAATATGAGGTAAGATGTTAAAATGACTCATTAATTTATTAAGATTCCACTAATTGAAGAGGCTTTTTAAGAAAGAATATAATCACATTTTGAACAAATATATGGGAAAGAACACTATGAGGTTTAATTTAAGAATTAAATTAATGTTTTTATTACCTCGCCTCATATCCTTTTTCTTCTAGACTGCAGTTTTGGAGCTTATCTCCATCGTCAGTAGCCTCTGGTCGACCAGTGTTATGTCATTTTTTGGCGGTTTTCTTCTTACTTCTATTGGTGGACAGATGAACCTCTGGATCAGGTCAAAATTTGCGGGAGTTTCGAAATTCATGAGTTTATCTTTCTTGTTTTTTTGGATGTGGATTTTTTCCCAGACTGTGAGTTCTTTTTTTTATCTGTGTGTTTGATTAAGCTAGCTTTTGTATTGATTAAATGTTTTTTTCAGATCAAGCATGGGCTGCTACAGCTGACTTGTCCCCTTTACCCTTTTTTACACCTCCCAAATACTTCAATTGATCTTCAAAAGTTATATCTTCACCAGTGGCGTGTGGTGGTCAGAGCAATTATCCCAGCTGTATGACGAAAAAATGTGACTTACATTTTATAAAAACTTTCATTCCGAATTATTCAGTTTACAAATGGTATGATACTGAAATGCTTTGTAATTTTTTTCTTTAGATCTGGTAAATCTGGAGTTGGCCTATCTTGTTGTTGGAGGTAATTTTTCTTGTTGAAAGGTCTGCTGCACAAAAATGGTCTCGTTTGTAAATTATACAGTCACTTACATTCATTTTTACTAAATTGACAAATCACATTTATCAGTAACTCGTAAAAATGTAATAATAATGTGTTTAAACGAACTCAGTGTCGATATTAAATTCAACTGTTGCTTTCCACAAATAATATATACATGTTCATAATAATCCAATTGTTGTGATTCAGTTATACAAAATAAACAAAGCTTCGTAAGTTAATAGATCACTATAGCTGACAAAATGTACCGCATAATTTTATTTTTTTATTTTTTGTATTTTGTAAAAATGTAACTAGCATAAATTAAATATTATAAATTAATAAATGTTATTTCGAATAATTCTATTATTGAGGAATTGGCGCTTCCCAAATCAGCCAATCATGTTTTTTTCATCAAATGTATTCTTATTTGAGTTGTGACATTAACTGGGTACAGCTAGCTGGCATTCAATAAAGAGTCAATGGAACAATGGAATAAGACACAAGCTTCATCTAGTGGATTATTGCTGGACATAGCAGGCAGTGATGTAATTTGCTTGCACAGATTCATCTGCAGCAGAATAGCTGGTGTTGGTAGGGATAACATAGAGGAAACACTCTATGGGGATAATGTGAATATGCAGATGGCTCCGTCAAACCAAATGCAATATATGTTTGCTGGAGCGGCAGGAATTTTGAATTTTTATGTTCACACATAATTGATTTGAATGGAATTTGGCAAATATATATTTTTTTTAATTCAAAATTATTAATATACTAATTACCCCAGCAGTGCTGGGGTAGCTGGGGCAGAATGCACGCCACTGATCTTCACCATTCATGACGAGTTTAGGAACACAAGCATAGCTATGGTTTTTGAAGGATTAAAAGTAAGTTTATTGTCGCAACCCCATTTAAATAAAATTTGAAGAGCTGTATTAGCATCAGGTTGTAAAGTCATTAATGATTTAGATCGCACAAGAAGAAGAATATCATCTGCATAAGCTATTAGAGAACAAGTATTTGGAAGCGTCTGCTTTAATTAATCATCATAAAGAATTATCCACAAACCAGGACTTCAAGCCAATCCTTATGGACACCCTCTTGTTAAATTTCGAGTAACAGAAGAATCACATAATGTTAGTCGAGCCTTTCTGTTTATGAAACAATTCTGAATTAAAGAATACAAATTCTTATGACAATTTATGGATTTAAGCTGAATTAAGATTTTGGGCCACCAAGCATCATTGAAAGCCCCTCTAATATCAAGAAATATGGTTGGTATCTAATGTCGAGCACTTGATAATGAAATCATTCGCTCTCTTGCACTCCAATATTTAGCAGAAAGGCTGGTCTCTTCTACAAAAGCTAGACAACGGAGGAGATGGAAAGGCTACTGTTTTTAACAGAGAGGAGACCCTTTAATTCCTTCCATCGAAGGCTTAAAGGAACCGACCTGGACAGTAACCTAGTGTCCAATCCCTCACCTTCTCGTGGTGCAGCTGTTAGTAATCATGCTTATGCATGATGAACGAAAGGGAAGGGTTACTCACCAACAAGCACTGGTCAGCTTGGTGAGTTTTTCTTTTTTGACCGAATTGGTATTACTTCTCCTTCCCATACCAATTCCCTCTTTCAACTTTTCTATCCAGTCTCCCTTGACTGACCTCTTGTTTCTTTCGACCCTGTTGGTATTAGAGTACTCGAGGCCTAGGGGTTCATTTCTCCTTCCTTCCTATACCTACTTTCTCTCTATGGGTGACGTAACCACCACATGTGGTGCCTACTACTAAATGGTTACAACTAGTTTATTGTACTCCAATACAAAAATATCAAGAAATATAAGAACTCCTGTCAATCCTTGTCAAAAAATTTCTTCCATCCATGAAACAACTGAATAAACGGCATCTTCTGTAGAACTGTTTGGTGTGAAACCAAACTGTTTATTACTTTAACATTGGTTAGAATATAATTGAAACATAATTCTATTCATCATTAGTTTTTCCAGTATTTTTGCTGGTACCAAGAACAAGGTGTATAATATAAGATAAGACTTATTGGCCTGAGTGTATTTGCCATAGCCTATATTTTGTTTAATGGAGTGAGGTTTAGGAATAACTTTTACCATTGCAAGTTTCCAAGTGTCTGGGAAAACTGATTTGTAAACATTTATTAAAGACATTAACAAACAATGTTGGTATCTTCATTTGAATACGTTAAATAATATTAACTGATATAGCATCTATACCTGGAGCTTTTCTATCATTTTGATTTAAAATGATAGTTCCACTTCTTTGAGTCCGAATATATATCACCTATCAAATAACTTAATTATTAAGATTTAAAGACTAGTTATTTATTAGTTATTAACCAGTTTTGGTGCCTAGTAAGTAAGATTAATAAAGGCCTGAAAAAAATTGGAACTGATTCTGAAAGGTCTATGGAAGTTTAAAAAAGATTTAATCAAATCAAAGACAATTGCACCTTGCAGATATTAATTTTATATTATGACTCGATCTTGGAATGGGGTCACAAGAGATGAAGGATAAAGATGAACAAAAGTATTACCTCCAATGGAATTTTATCATGCATTTTATTAGTACACAACAATTAGAATTTACATATAATATCTACTTACTCATAAGAATTAAATTAATCGTGATTATTTCATACCTCATACTTCTATATTTCACGATTAATTTAATTCTTATGAATTTGAACCTCATAATGTTAAAAATTCCCAAATCTAATATATACATCTATTTACTCGCATATTTCATGCACTTTTTTAATAATATTTTTTATGATATAAAGGTGGATGTGTGATTTATGCGAGAAAGTTTGAGAGACCAGTATTGTAGGCCTACTGGATATTCTTTACAAAAAAAAATATTTTGAATTAGTCGGGATGAGTTCATTTTCCATCTGAAGGAGTGTTGGTTTAGTTGTTCATCAATGATAAAACCAAGTAAGAGGCAGTCATTTGTTTTTTATCCCACACTACATCCTCAGTTGCATCCCTTGCACCTAAAGTATCCAAGATCAGGCTTGTCTTTGTATTATTAAAATAACCTCAAAATATAACTTCCTAAAATTAAATATTGTCTTTGTATTTAACTTTCACAGGGAAAGAACACTATGAGGTTTAATTTAATTATTGTCTTTGTATGTTCAGTCATAGAACTTTTCTAAAATATCTATTGTGTTAGGCTTTTGAAAGCTATGCTATTCAGGGAGAAAAGCATCGTACCATGAAAATGTTAGCAATTAGCAGTAGCACAGAAGATAATTGACAACCTTTGCATGGATATCAGGCTACGGACTCCCCCTTGCACTCCAGCAGATAGTAAGGCCTACTGTTTGCTATAAGACATTAAAATTATTATAGGGAATTCCCTCGTGTTAAGGGGGGGACCTACACCTTTAGCCTTTAAAAATATGGCATATTTCAATTTCTTTTTTCTCAGCAACAATGCTGATTACAGAAATGAAATTTAGTATGTGATATCTATTTTACAATGTGAGCATGTTTGTGTACTTAAGAAAAATCTAACTTCAGTCGTTATGGTTAATTAAATATTCAAAATGTCAGCTGAAAATTTTGCATTGTCTTGCTGTTTCCCTGATAAATAAATTTCCTACATTTCAATATATATTAATAATTCTTGTTTTATTTTACTCATTAATATTGTAGCTACAAAATATACTACAATTGTTTGATTATATAGAGTGTAAATATTTTATTTTTCATTTTAAATTGATGCATACTCATTTTTGTTAAAATTTGCATTACAAATATTAAAAAAAAAAAAGGTACATTACTAATTGTAGTATATTTTATTTATCTCTGTAAAGTACATATACATGCAAAATTTCATCTCAATATCTTGAAAACTTTGGGAGTAATCAGGGAAACCATATTGAAAAAATTAAATTACAGAAAACAAGCGACAAACTTACCGATGATGTAGGTACCTTCTAAAATTAAAGGGCTCACTTGAGTGACAGCATTGCACATTTTTAAACATAACTTAAAAAGTAATAGATATATCAATGAATATCTTTCACTAATTTAAAGATGAATCTTCAATCTATATAAAAAAAATTGAAAAAATTACTTTTTTTACCCTCAAAGGTGTAGGTCCCCCCTTAACATTATGTGGGGAAATGGAGAAGAAGTCTAAAAAAAGAGGCACATGCCACCAAAGTGTAATTTCCATTAGGAGTTCTGAATTAATAGTAAACTTTTGGATAGTCACTGTCTACCTTATCTCCCCTAACACTATACCATTGGTGAGCAGATTTCAAATAAACAAATACATAAATAATACAAAGTTGACTAAGTCATAAACCCTTTAGGTGTCATGAGTCAATTAGATCGGCTCTGATGCTCCTGTCCATTATCTGCCAAACAATATACTTAAACTACTTGCAAAGCCGATCACATCGGCGGGTGGGATTTAAATCTCTGACACAAGAGGTTTTACCAGTGGCATGCAGAGGGTAAATATTGTAGAATTATTAATAATTAAATTAATGTTTTTATTACCTCACCTCATATCCTTTTTCTTCTATACTGCAGTTTCGGAGCTTATCTCCATCGTCAGTAGCCTCTGGTCGACCGGTGTTATGTCGTTTCTTGGCAGTTTCCTTCTTACTTCTATCGGTGGACCGATGAACCTCTGGATCAGGTCAAAATTTGTGGGAGTTTCAAAATTCATGAGTTTGCTTTTTTTGTTTTTTTGGATATGGATTTTTTCCCAGACTGTGAGTTCCTTTAGTTTATCTGTTTGTTTGATTAGGCGCAGATACGTTGACGATATAATAGCCATTATAAACCATAAACAAATAGAAGATGCCTTAAAACTTTTGAACCTTCAGAGCAAAACTGTAAAATTCACAATGGAAACTGAAACTGACAGACAAATCTCATTTTTGGATCTAACCCTAACTAGAAACGAAAAAAACAAAATGGAATTTGGAATATACAGAAAGAACACACATAAAGATAACTACATTAAGGCATCAGGATTCAACCATTTCGCTCACAAAGAAGCTGTATTTAATAGCCTAACACACAGATTGGTGAATGTACCCCTGAACCGTGAAAAATATGAAAAAGAAAAAGAATACATAATTAAAGTAGCAATAGAAAATGGTTATGAAGAGAACATGGTACACAAGAAAATAAATAAGTTTAAAAGGCAAAAACTAATTAATGAAAGCACACTTAAAAACACAACAGAAGAGAACATAAGATTCAAAAAATTCACTTACCATCCTGTAAAACACCACAAGTTCCAGAAAATTTTCAATAAGTTTAACATTCGATTGGCCCCAAAGAATGAATACAGCCTAAACAAGATAATTAAAACCAACAAAAATGAAAAAATTGGAGAAGAATATAAATCAGGAATATATCAGATCAAATGTCAAGATTGCGACAAAATCTATATAGGAAAAACAAAAAGAAATTTAAAAAGTAGATTGAAGGAACACCTTAGAAATGTAAAAAAGGGTGAAGTGGACAAGTTCAGCAGTAGCAGCCCATGCTTGGTCTGAAAAACATTTAATTGATACAGAAGCTAGCCTAATCAAACAAACAGATAAACTAAAGGAACTCACAGTCTGGGAAAAAATCCATATCCAAAAAAACAAAAAAGACAAACTCATGAATTTTGAAACTCCTGCAAATTTTGACCTGATCCAGAGGTTCATCGGTCCACCGATAGAAGTAAGAAGGAAACCGCCAAGAAACGACATAACACCGGTCGACCAGAGGCTACTGACGATGGAGATAAGCTCCGAAACTGCAGTATAGAAGAAAAAGGATATGAGGTGAGGTAATAAAAACATTAATTTAATTATTAAATTAAACCTCATAGTGTTCTTTCCCTGTGAAAGTTAAATATTGTAGAATTATTATTTAATTTTAGGAAGTTATATTTTGAGGTTATTTTAATTATATTATTTTTGGTCTGGACATCTTACCTCAATATTAATGTTGATTTGTTCTTGGACATGTTTCAAAACAATTCTCTGTTTTATCTTCTGGGAAAGCTGAAGATAAAACAGAGAATTGTTTTGAAACATGTCCAAGAACAAATCAACATTAATATTGAGGTAAGATGTCCAGACCAAAAATAATATAATTGTAGAATTATATTGAACAAATGCAAAGGCAGGATTGAAGTGATTATGATTACAGTTATAGAAATATCATATCAAGGATTTATGTTCTCCAAAAGGTTTCCAAAATTTTAAAGAGTGTCTTGATCACAGATATGGCTATCTCAATTTTGATATTTAAGCAGTTCTTTTCGTATGTGAGAAAAAAATCTCTATTCAGCTGAATTTTTTTCTTGGTACTGACAATATAATAATTAAGCCATGCCATTAATTGAGGGGCAGCCTACATGTCATCTGTCCAGCAATTTTGTATTTTTGGTACATGGAGACGTGAAGTATCAAAACTCCTCTTTTCCATTGATTCCCTCAATTTAAAAAAGTGACAAAACAGAACCAAAAAAGGAACAGCCAGGATCCTGTTACAGTTTTAAATTTTTTTTTTATAAATCCAAACATTTGAGACATCGGGTTCAAATTCTGGTAAATATTTTTCTCTTTTGATGAAAAGTGACAAATTTAATATCTAAGATTAAAAATGAGCTTCACTGGCTATAAATGTGGTGTTAATTCACAATAAAGTCTTCTTGTTAAAAGAAGCCACAGACAGAGTGTAGAATGAAAAGTTCATAGTCTCAGCACATGGAAATTCATCATCATCATCAACAACAAGGATTAGGCCCAATGGCCTGTTCCGATCTCATTATAGGTCAAATTGGTCCTTCCATCTCTTCAATGGTCTTCCCAACGTTCTTCTCCCTTTTGATTTATAATTATACAATCTTCTTGGTATGCGCTGTTCATTTATTCATAATACGTGCTGAAGATAAGCATTTTGATTGTTATCCTCTCCGCTATCCCTAATCGTTTGTCCTTATTTCTTGCTGTGGTCGTATCCTGAAATCCAATCTGGCCCTTTGCTTTGAGATGAATCAGTAGTAATAAATGTCCCATGACCGCGTTACGAGCGCTGTGCAGGGTAAGGATAATGACAGGGCTGCTGTCTCAGAGCATCTATCCCTGCTCCTCTAAGTATTAACCCCTTTAGAGAGGGTTGCTGCTTCTGCCCCTTGAGCGGTTGTGATGATCGTCTGGTATCACGTCGCCTCATAGAAATTCATATATTAAATAAGAGAATTAATTTTAAAATGGTTAGGAAGTAACATTATGAGGTTTAATTTAATAATTGAGTTTGTATTTTTTAAACATTCATATCTCATATTATAGTTTTGTCAGACATATGTTTCAAGCGCTGGATGGAAAATTCCTCTTTGAGACCGTAACAGGCCACATGGCCTAATACTTGCATGGATGATGATGATGATGTTTCAAGGCCGTTGCCCCATCTATCATATGAGGTAAGAATGTTTAAAAAAATACAAACTCAATTATTAAGAGAATTAATATTCATTTGAATCAGGAGTCTTGGCAGCTCAGTAGTGGTCAGAGCACAGGTGTACAGAACTAAAGACATTGGAGTAAAATCCCAATTTACGCATATATTTTTCTTAATGTTTTATTTTAGGAAGCAATGTTTTGAGGTTCTTTTAATCTACTTTTATAAGATTCATGATGTGTTCCGTTGAGGTTTATTCAAAATTAATATAAAATTATAGAATATTCACCTGAAAGGTCCATCTCCTCAACTTTGAGGATTATCATTGAGGATTGATAATTATCAAATTTGATATATTTTTATCTTCAAATAAAACAATCCAGTTAAAAAAGGGATATTTGGTCAACCTATTTTTAAAGAATAACACTATTGCCAATTGTGCTATACTGTAACTACAGTAAAAATTTATAAAGATTCTTTTTACAAATGGAAAAAATCTTTGTGTCTGACATAAAAAGTCAACCATGAGAATATGAAGTAACACTAACAAAATTTTGGTAAATTCTGCAACTGAAATAAGGTTCAATTAAACTGAAATTAATAATTTTGTTACCAGAATTTATATGTTTTCTATTTCATTTCAGGTAGCAGATTTGCCTTAATGGAAACCAAGATTTTATTAGTATATTTGTTGCATCATTTCAACTTGAAAGTAGTATCCAAGACACCAAACCCTGTAAAGATTAAGAAGCACGGATTTATTATGGTTATTGAAGGTGGATTCTGGATGGGTCTTGAGAAGCGAAATCAAAGTCGCAATATGCTGTGAACAAAGATATTCCATTATATAACTAGTATGGAATATAATAGACTCACTGAATATTACTACAAAGATTAATACAAGGTGAAACATCCACTACGTGTATACAACAATTATTAAATTTGAAGAGAAAAATTTTCGCCTAGACCGGGACTCGAACCCGGGACCCTTGGCTTTCCGGGCCAAGTGCTCTACCAACTGAGCTACCGAGGCGAGTTACGATCTAGACGCAAATTTTTCTCTTATATACGTTGTAATTCCCTATCGCCAAATGCTTTTGAAACCATTGTTTCTATCTTTGCAAATGGCGGCTTCTTAGTTAAGAAGACATTTATTGGAAATTTAACATTACTTTAAAAGGCGGTCTAGGCGAAAATTTAATTTATCTTTCATTGAGAAATGTTAAATTAATAATAAAAACATCATTAGAGGCCTTACTGGCTTTTAAAGTAATGTTAAATTTCCAATAAATGTCTTCTTAACTAAGAAGCCGCCATTTGCAAAGATAGAAACAATGGTTTCAAAAGCATTTGGCGATAGGGAATTACAACGTATATAAGAGAAAAATTTGCATCTAGATCGTAACTCGCCTCGGTAGCTCAGTTGGTAGAGCACTTGGCCCGGAAAGCCAAGGGTCCCGGGTTCGAGTCCCGGTCTAGGCGAAAATTTTTCTCTTCAAATTTAATTTATCTTTCATTGAGAAATGTTAAATTAATAATAAAAACATCATTAACAACAATTATTGTTTTACAAATAAAATATGTGTGAAGTTTTAAGATTTTTTTGTGCCACTACTGTATTTAAAAGCTGCAGTACTAAAATAATTTGTTTGGAAGGTACCATTTAAATCACCTTTTTTTGGGAAATTCTAGCCAATCAAGCAGAATGGGATCATTTTCATATTTTCCTCAGTTATTAAGGAAAATCTGTGTTGGGTTGCAATTTTATTACAATGATCAATTTCATCAAAAAACCTTTACTACAATGTTAATGAAAATTAAAATAGTGAATTTCTGTCAAAAAATATAAACAAACAATAAAAATATACAGCTATCAACGACACTAGATGAAATATGTAACCCTTATATATAAAAACATATAAACAAATAAAAATACAATTAAAAACCAGTGATGTTAATACTTTTAAGTACAAGCTCTATAGACATGCTTTTCTTCAATTTATATTATATAAATTATGTACAGATAAATACTTTATACAAAATTTACACTAAAATTGTTAATATTACATAATATTAACAACTATAATAGTAATATATAATTATTAATATTAAAAATTATAATTGCCTTAAAGGTAATTAAAATTTTTAAAATATACCGGTACTCTTTTAAGGTAATGATAGCCAATTCAAGGAATAGCTTTAGCTCTTTCTCTAATTCTAATCATGAGCAGAAATAAACAAATTTTGAAAAAGTATCCATTTAATTGCAAATTTTCCAAGTTATAATTAACAAATTTTGTTCAAAAAATCTCTCTATAGACAATTAATATTCTATTATAATCATGATAACTTAGTGAAACAGTAACAATTTTCTACATGAATAAATATTAATTATTCAAGAACAATTGAATGACATTTCTCACCTAATCAATAAAGCAAAATATAGAGTGGTCTATGACATTCTACACAGCACTCAGTGGGATGTGAGTCAGTGCTTTGTCATTCCTGGTGAATGGAGATACTACAGTTGCTAGAGTTGCCTATTAAACTATTCAGTTCTCATATTATTTACAAAACTTGATTTCAAAAAATATTGAAAAACTAGTAGTAGTAGTAGTCTAATGCCCATTAGCTTGGATGTGTTCCATTTGCTTTCTTGCTTTCCAATAGAGTCCTGCCAGAGTTCTTACAGGTGACATCTTCAGAGCCTCACAGCTAGCAAGATGATTTTTGTTCATGGTAGTGTTATTGTCTTGGCACAGGATACAATTTGGAGAGTTGAAGATTCCAATTTTATGGAGGTGTGCTGCCAGGTAGTCATGGCCTGTTAACAGTCTGAATGTTGCTACTGCTTCGTGTCTTGGTTGTTCAGGTATTAAGTTTTTATTCTGCAAGATAGCTGCCCATGGTTTCTCATTACTTTGTGATTTGAAGTGCTCCATCAGTTCTTTCTGGAAGTTTCTTTTAATTATAATTTTTGCAGAATGGTAGGGCAGGGATTGATTTGTTTTCTGTAAAATTTTGGTGCCCTTTTTTGCTAAAAGATCCGCCATTTCATTTCCATGTACCCCGCAATGAGAGGGGATCCGTTGGAGCTGGATAATTTTATTTTGTTTCGTCAATAATCTTATGATCTTTTTTATTTCCAACACTTTTCTGGAGATTGGAGAGTTATGTGTCGTTATAGCTTGTATAGCTTGAAAAACTTTCACTGGGAAAAAAACACTATGAGGTTTAATTTAAGAATTAAATTAATATTTTTAATACCTCATCTCATATCCTTTAATCCTCCAGACTGCAGTTTCGGAGCTGTATCTCCATCATCAGTAGCCTCTCATCAACTGGTGTTATGTCATTTCACTGGTCGATGAGAGGCTACTGAAGATGGAGATATAGCTTCGAAACTGCAGTCTGCAAGATTAAAGGATATGAGGTGAAGTATTAAAAATATTAATTTCATTCTTATTAAATACTGATTTTTTGTATAATTTATGTGTAGTTTTCTTATAAATAAAATTCACAAACTGATAAATCAAGAAACCTAGGTGGCCATAATCCTCTATTAAAAACCCTATCTTCAGATATTTAATTTATCAAATTCAATGTTGGTTGGTTGATTGATTTCTAATGGCAGACACTGATAATTTGCTTCATTTCTCTCCTGGCATTCCAATTAAGTTGTACTATATTGTTGGTATTCTTTAGTTTTTCACATTTGAGTAGATGATTTTGTTCATTGCTATAATTGTTTGGTTACATATTGCACAGTGGTTGCTCTGGAAGATTTTTAGTTTGTATAGCTGGCTGGGAGGTAGTCATGGCTAGAATTCAGTCGGATGATTGTTGTTGATTCTTTTTTTTTGTTGGTGTCCCAGGTATCCTGCATATTGTTCAATATTTTGTGGCTTGTTGCCAGGAGACTGTCGTTAAGGAATTTTTTAGTTCTTCTCTTGATCAGAATTTTGGTTGTATGGAGGTTTGTCAATGTTCTAGTGTGTTTAATGTTGGTCCCAATAGATCTGCCATTTCATTTCCTGCCATCCCCACACGTGAGGGTATCCACTGAAAGTGAATTGTTTTCTTTAATTTAATGAGTGTGTTGATTATTTTGCATGTTTGTTATTGCATCTATTGCTGATGTAGAGTCAGAGAGTTAAATACTTGAGGTCTATAAATTAGTTGTTGTAGGCCAGTGATCACTCCATCAATATTTGTTTTTCTTTCACCAACTTCAATGTAATAAGAGAATGGTATTGAGTGGTCTCCAGCACTTGCTCTTCCATTTATTATTAAAGAGCCATTGGTATAAATTTCATAAATACACCTGGACGTCCCCAGATGGAGAAACTCGGAACCAGATAGATCATGTATTAGTGGATAAACGCTGGCACAGTAGCATCATTGATGTTAGATCAGTTAGAGGGACAGACTGCAATTCAGATCATCATCTGGTCAGGGTGAAAATCAGACAACGGCTATCGCTTATGAGAGGAACAAACGCTAAAGATGATTCTGTAAAATATGAATTAAAAAACTTGAAAAATGATGAAATGCGGCAAGAATACCAAATCAAAATTGCTAATAGATTTGAAGTACTGGAATCTTCAGATGACAATGTGGCAAACGAAGAAGAAACTGATATAAATAAAGAATGGGAGGTTATAAGAGATACTATTAAATTGTCAGCATCAGAAAGCATTGGTTGTTTAAAAAGAGGCAAAACAAGAAATGGTTTGATGAGGAATGTGCCGACATTGTAAAGAAAAGAAAGCTAGCAAAATTAAATGGTTACACGAGCCAAATGAGGTAAATTTAGAGCAATTGGGTAGTGTTAGACGGGAAACCACCAAGTTACTAAAGAGTAAAAAGAGGGAATATTTGAGAGAGAAGATTAATGATCTTGAAATGAATGCAAAAAATAGGAACATTAGAGAATTATATCAGGGAATTAGTATAGAGAAGAAAGGGTTTCAGGCTAGAACAAACATAATTCGGAATGAAAATGGGGATATGATTGCAGATTCCAAGAGTATATTAAATAGATGGAAAAGTTATTTTAATCAGCTATTAAATGTACATACAGAACAGGACATTGAGGAGGATAAGTTACAGACAGCAGAAATGCTAGTCGCAGAGCCAAGTGCATTAGAGGTTGAAATGGCAATTGAAAAATTGAAGATGTATAAAGCATCAGGTTCAGATGAGGATCCCAGCAGAACTGATAAAATCAGGGGGAGAAAAATTGATGGACAAGATATGCTGGTTGCTTAGTATGATTTGGGAAAAAGAAGCTCTTCCAGATGAATGGAAGGAATCAATTATCGTACCAATTTATAAGAAAGGAGATAAAACTGATTGCAACAACTATAGGGGCATCTCATTACTTTCAACTTCGTACAAAATTCTAACAAATATATTAGTAAGCAGACTTACTCCCTATATTGATGACATTCTAGGAGATCATCAATGTGCATTTAGAAGAAACAGGTCTACAACAGATCAGATTTTTAGTATAAGACAGATTTTAGAAAAGAAATGGGAATATAATGGTACTGTACATCAACTATATGTAGACTTCAAAAAAGCATATGATTCAATTAAGAGGGAGAAGTTATATAGTATCCTGCTGGAGTTTGGAATTCCTAAAAAGTTAGTTATACTTATTCGAATGTGTCTAAATGGCTCAACGAGTAGGGTGCGTGTAGGCAAACAGTTTTCAGACACTTTTGAAATCCAGAATGGGTTAAAGCAAGGAGATACACTATCTCCTCTACTATTTAATTTTGTACTAGAGCATGCCATTAAATCTTTAGAGAATGAGGAAGGCTTACAACTCAATGGTATTAATAAGCTGTTAGTTTATGCTGATGATGTAGTAACTACTGGCCGATAGCGAGGAGATACTAAAGGCCAACACGCACACACTATTGAGTAAAACTAAGAAATGAGGACTAGAAGTAAATATCAGTAAAACTAAATATATGGTCACACGTAGAATAGAAAAGATAGAGAAATACCATTAGATAATGGAAAATGGACAGCTAATGACAAATGAAGGGAAATTTTGAGGAATTGGCTGAATTCAAATACCTAGGAACAATAATCACAAATAGGAATGAGATGCACAAAGAAATTAAACATAGGCTCAATTCTGGAAATGCATGCTATTATGCATTGCAGAGACTTTTGATGTCCCAACTCCTTTCAAAAAACGTTAAGCTGAAAATATATAAAACTATTGTTCTACCAGTTATATTATATGGGTGCGAAACATGGACTCTTACTTTAAGAGAGGAAAGGAGATTACGAGTATTTGAGAATAAAGTTCTTAGGAAAATTTTTGGACCAAAGAGAGATGAACAGACAGGTGAATGGAGAAGACTACATAACAATGAACTACATGGTCTTTATAGGAAGCCAGATATAATAAGAACAGTTAAGTCCCGTAGACTGCGATGGGCAGGACATGTTGCACGTATGGGGAATGAAAGACGTGCATGGAAACTTCTTGTAGGAAAGCCAGAAGGAAAACGCCCAGTTGGTAGACCAAGAATGAGGTGGGAGAACAACATTAACTATGATTTGAGGGAAGTAGATTATACAGGGAATGATTGGAAAACATTAGCTCAGGATAGGGATGTATGGAGAGCTTATGTCCGTGCGGCCATGAACCTACGGGTTCGATAGTGCCAGTGAGTAAGTAAGTAAGTATTGGTATAAATTCTTGGTTGTTCTTGTAGTGTATACTTTTCTTCCAGTGTTGCTAGGGATAATTGTCTTAATTCTTCTATTGTGGGTTTTTTTATTTCTTCTAGTAGTGTAAGATTTCCGATAACGAGGAGATACTAAAGGACAACACGCACACACTATTGAGTAACTCTAAGAAATTAGTTCTGGAAGTAAATATCAATAAAACTAAATATATGGTCACACGTAGAAATTCATTATATAATGGAAATGGACAGCTAATGACAAATGAGGGAAATTTTGAGGAAGTGGCTGAATTCAAATACCTAGGAACAAAAATCACAAATAGGAATGAGATGCACAAAGAAATTAAGCAAAGGCTCAATTCTGAAATGCGTGCTATTATGCATTGCAGAGACTCTTGATGTCCCAACTCCTTTCAAAAAACATTAAACTGAAAATATATAAAACTATTATTCTACCAGTTATATTATATGGGTGTGAAACATGGACTCTTACTTTAAGGGAGGAAAGGAGATTAGAAGTATTTGAGAATAAAGTACTTAGGAAAATTTTTGGACCAAAGAGAGATGAACAGACAGGTGAATGGAGAAGACTACATAACAATGAACTACATGGTCTTTATAGGAAGCCAGATATAATAAGAACAGTTAAGTCTTGTAGACTGCGATGGGCAGGACATGTTGCGCGTATGGGGAATGAAAAACTTGCATGGAAGCTTCTTGTAGGAAAGGCAGAGGGAAAATGCCCAGTTGGTAGACCAAGAATGAGATTAACTATGATTTGAGGGAAGTAGATTATACAGGGAATGATTGGAAAGCATTAGCTCAGGATAGGGATGTATGGAGAGCTTATGTCCACATAGCCATGAACCTACGGGTTCAATAGTGCTAGTGAGTAAGTAAGTGTCAGATTTCTGTTGTAAGATCGAAGCTCTAATGGATTTGGAGTTCTCTGATTTGCTCTATGTGTGTGGAGATTTTTAGTTGTTGCAGGAAATCATGACAGGTTTTCATTGGGGTATTTGGGTTTTGAGGGTATCTGGTGACTTGTTTTATCCATTTTATGTTTGGCAGATCCTTTTAGTTTTAAGTAGGAGATAACAGCTTGTTGTTTGATTTCTAATTGTATTGGTAAGTTGGATGTGTACAGTTGCAGTGTCAGTGTTGATTTCACTGCACCAGTTATTAGTCTATGGGTATTATTTTGGTTTTTCTATGTTTGAAGTAGATGTGTTGACCATTACTTCAGTGTCATACTCAATTATGGGTTTGATCAAAGTTACATGTAGTATATAGGATTATTTTGTGTTTTCCCATGTTGTTCTTGCTAAGCATTTTAGAAAGTTTAGTTTTTTGTTGACTTTGCTGATATCCATAGTAATTCTGCCCGAGGGCAGGTCCTTCACTGCAATCATAGCATTTTCATGCTATGCTTTGCAGCTTTACTAGGGAATTATACATGTAGTAGCTTCCTGTTGCTTTCCACACCTGTGAAGGATGATGATGATGGCCAGATGATTTTCGGGGACTGTTGGGCCCTAAGCTTCCTGACATTTGTCTTACAGGTGTGGAAAAACCCCGAAGAAAACCTCACCAAGGAGCCTGTACCGGCTGGGAATCGAACCCGGGCCCGCTGTGTGACAAGGCATCACGCTACTTTGAGACCACAGCGGTGGATGACTTTGCTGATAATGGTGTTTATGGTGATTCCACAGCTGAGTTTGTTGTACAAGGAGACTCCTAAATATTTGGCTTTTTCATTGATCAGAATGTGGAGTTTAAAGTCTTCTTTTGTGTGTTTTAGTATGAAGAAATATTATGTTGTTTTGTCAGTATTTATTTCCATATTGTTTTTTTGAGTCCACCACTGTGGTTTCGAGATAGCGTGCTGTCTTGTCACGCGGCGGGCCCAGGTTCGATTCCCGGTTGAGACAGGCTCCTGGGTGAGTTTTTTTTTGGGTGGTTTTTCCTCACCTGTAAGACAAATGTCAGGAAGCTTAGTGCCCAACAGTCCCCGAAAATCATCCGGCCATCAACATCATCCTTTATCATGAACAAAGGGTAGAAAACCTTGCTAATATACATCTAAACAACGATGAAAACATCCTTATCATTATCATCACTATCCCTCAACAGTGTGGAAAGCAACAGGAAGCTACCACACCTATAATTCCTTAGTAAAGTTGCAAAGCATAGCATGAAAATGCTATAATTGCAGTGAAAGACCTGCCCTCGGGCAGAATTACTATGGATGGATTGTTTTCTGTAGCCCAATTACTTTACATGGTTAGGGAGTGGTCCATTCTGCTCTCCAATATGTGGTGGTGTTAATTATTCATCATCTGCAAACATTCCTGTTTGATGTCATTCATGAGCTCAATTTGTTGGGGGAGGGCATAGAATAAGGTAGTGCTTGTGACCATGCCTTGTGGTAAGTCTACATATTGTTTGTTGGCTATTAAAATATTCAGTATTCATATTGTTTACTAATATTGATTACAAAAGTTCTTGAAAATGTTGTCCCTCTGCTGTAAAACACTCCTGATATATCTGAAGGAAATTGGTATTTACATATGAAAGTTCATCTACTATAATTCTCCCAATTTCTCACAAAATTTTTTTCAGAAATTTTTTGTGGATTGTCTTTGTATTCTTTTTTTATTTAGATTTGCTTGTAAACAAAAAACACAGGCTGACAAATCGAGGGACCTAGAAGGCCATAATCCTCTACTAACAACCCTGTCTTTGAATATTTCACTTATCATATTCAATATTTTGGCTGCTACATGGGCAGTTGCTGACAAGTAAAATGCCCATACTACTGTCGAAAACAAATTTTAAAATCCAGTTACAAAAATTTGCACAATACACATTAACTGTAGTCTGTAAATTAATTTACTTGCTGCTCTATAATACTTAAATTTAAGAGTTTTATTGGCTCTACATGCAGTGGCTTCTTCTGAGAGACAGAGGAGAAATTTTCAAAACGAATATTCTAATCTTTCTCCTATCTCATAAAGATTTCCTCACTAACAAGGGAAGGTCATGATATGTTGTCGCGCAGATTATATTTGTACAAAGTGCAATTAATAGAGAACAATGTATACATACACCATACAATTTGTAGCTGCTATGGACTATTGGAACAGGAGATATCGGTTGTCAAAGTTATGATGAGAATAACATACATATGAATGATCATTATTAAAGAAATGTATTATTTGAAACAGATAGTCAATAATATGACATTACACAATGTATAACAGAGTTTACATACCTGACACTATCAGAGGCACAAAATACGCAAATCGGCAATAATAGCA
This sequence comes from Diploptera punctata, assembly GCA_030220185.1. Taxonomy (NCBI): domain Eukaryota; kingdom Metazoa; phylum Arthropoda; class Insecta; order Blattodea; family Blaberidae; genus Diploptera; species Diploptera punctata. Next base: position 89,881 of record JASPKZ010004180.1, on the reverse strand, counting down.
TGAGCCAAGCATATGCAGTTCTCGCAGTGTGCACATTTGATGAAAGCAGACTGGTCACAGTTCTCATGGAAACACTCTTCCGTTAAACCTTCTTCAAAGCAGTACTCCAAGGGTGTTTGAAATACACCAGGAAAGTCTTCAGTGTAGCCGCATCTAAAAAATGCAAATTTGATTAAGTTGGAGAACCTTGCTGCCGAAAACTGGAAATACACAAATGATTGAAGGCATAAGAAGTGGTCTCTATGCCATATGTTAATGTCATTGTCACAATCAGAAGACACCATAATTGTATCTGTGATAAATTTCACAAAACTTTTGTATGGATGGAAAAAGAAAACGTCGGCACGTTGGACAATACCTATGCACTTTTCTGGAATCAACTTCTTCATGAATTCAACACCTTCAGGGACTGTTAGAGTTATATAGTTCACCATCTCTGTTGGTTGTCCAGGAGTCAACCAAAAGAAGTACTTTAGTTTTTCCATATATATCTGGCCACATTGCTTGTTCTAGGAAGACTTTTAAATCCCTCTTCGTCATATTAGCCGATTTGCTAGCAAACACTTTGATGTTCGGTAAATTCATAATCATATTTACAGGAAAACAGCCGGTGGGCTCCGACACAAGGACATACAATTGGGGTAGCAGTGTACCATCCATCACAATCCCAGGCATTATCATATAAGAGTGTGTGGTTTCTGCTATGGATCCAACTGTACCAAATATATATGCTTGTTTCCCTTCACTGCGAGAGTGCGTCCAGATCGGGGAACTCTTCATCAAATCTTGATTGGTCGGCATTAATTACTGGATCTGGTCCACAAGAACTTTTTTCTCAATGAGAGACCTGATTTCTCTCAAGAATTGATACGCTTTTTGTGCAATATCAGCAGGCCCTTCAACCAACCGCTTGCTAACTTTGTGGGTTATTTTGCAACACACAATCTTATCATTACGTTTAACTTTCCTTACCCACGAGTTGGTAGCTTTGAACTGCAGTGAATTGTGAGTGTCAATTCTTTTCTTTATTTTCAATGCCCAAGTCTTAACGTGCAGTCATGCATTATTGCGTTTTCCTGTCTCTTTAGCACAAAATAGTCACGTACCTCTTTATTTATCATATCCTGCAGGATTTTTGAGTTCGACGAATGACCTTGTTTTAGTGTGTTTTCAATGTTTTGTAGTACAGTTTTACTCTTGATTTTTCTTTTCTGTGCCACCAACACTGTTGTAAATTTGAGGCACAGTGTCATATCAATTGCTAATCCAGGTTGACACAGATGAGGAGGATCAACATTTCCATCTTTTTCTCTTAGTTGTTTCGTCCATATCTTGTATACATCAGCTAGATATCCTTCTGGAAACGTCATTTTTGTTTTTTTTGGTGGTGATGGCTGATAAGATGAACTGCTGCTTCCCTGGAAATCCGCCACTGGCAACGTTTCTGCATCACTCACTGCCACAGCACTATCACTTTCTTTATTTGTTGCCTCTTTATCTGATGCCTCTTTATCTATTAAAAGTGCAGTAACCTCTGCTATTACCTCATCTTCTTTGGTCAACTGTTTCTTTATTTGTTCATAAATAACACGCTCCTCTCCTGTAGGTACACCTTGTGAAACACCAAAGTACTCCACCAACAGATTCACAATTACTGCCTGTCTCATTGTTCAGGTTGACAAAATTGCTATCTCTGTAAACACACTTTCACACCACAAAGATAATCTGATACACTATAACAGCAGATGCAAACATATCTTACGTAACGACTCCACTGCGCTGCTTGCCGGTAGATTCGTAAATAATGTTTGTGTACAGAGGGGAAACCTCTACCGCTCACATCTATTCCTCCCTCTCCTGTCAATACCATTGCAGCATAGCAGCTAAATCTTTACACAGAGTTTTTTCTTTCTAATCAGGAACAAAACAAACATAAAAATAAAACATAGTTTTATTTGATTTTCATATTTATTATATAATTCAGTGACAGCTGTTTCGGTACACTGTACCTTCTTCTGTCTGTAGTTTTATTTTTATTTAATTAATAAATATGGATTTTCATGAAGTAAACACCCAACTCAATTGATTATTTAATATGTCTGAAGAAAGTACAGTGTACCGAAACAGCTGTCACTGAATATGAAAATCAAATAAAACCATGTTTTATTTTTATTTAATTAATAAATATGGATTTTCATCAAGTAAACACCAACTCAATTGATTATTTAAAACAAACATAGTTTTGTTCTATTCTCCATAACAACTACCGTGACCTTCACTTGTAAGAAGTTGTGTTTCTCTTTCCACATTTATTTAGAACTGACCCTGTTTCTCTAGACTTTTTTATGAGGTTTAATACAGTCATTGTATGAGGAACAGGAACACCTGGAATATCCATCACAATGATTCACAGGTACTATTCTACAAGATAAATACTTTTTTATAACGTAAACTTATGTGATGCTATATTAAGCCACAACCTTCACTTTCAACTATGACATATATCAATATAAACATAAACAGAGCTCATCGGTAACTGAACTGTAGATAGAAACTGAAATGCAATCATATGCTGCATCCTTGAAGGCAGGGTAGTGTGCAACTGCAATTGACCCTATTCATTGGGAACGACAAGTGATGTTGCCAGCCCACGTGGCATCAAATAGCATAGAGAATATCAAAGATCGCTTTATAGTTAGCCAATGAGTAATTGTGAATTAAATTCCAATTATTGTGATACTCATTTTGGAAAAAAATGATCTGTGACTATTTAAAATGCATAGCTGCATTATTAATTGCTCTCAAAAATTATTCATATTATACAAAATAACTATTTTAAATGCTATGTTTATTATACAGTAAAACTTGTTTAATCCGGAACATGAATAGTGCAGAAATCTGTCCAATGTAAACAAATTTATTGGTCCCGGCAAAATAATAGTAATTTTACGTGTATTTATTTTGCATCAAAAGGAATCTGTCTAACGCAAAAATGGAAGGATATTTCTACACAATTCATGAAATAAATTATAAAGTGGAAAGTATATATATTTATTAACCATCAGCAGTTTTTTTTTTTCTGAAGGCAGGTGCCAAGACGGCTTTTACAAATACTGATTCAAACCAAATGGACAAATAAATATCAAAACAAACCTAACTGTCACTAGCACTAAAGTTCATTGTTAAAAGCTGTTGACGTATTTCACATGCCGATATGTACTTTGATAAATGCCTCCATCGCCACGATCGGTATATTATTGTTTCAACTTGTTCATTGCAATAATTTTGATTGAATAACACGTGTCTCTTGTGCTTTGTTCCCGGTTTATAATGTCGAGTAAAATGAAAGAAAAATAATTAGTACCAAAGAGAAAAAAATTAGTGTTGCCACTTAAAGTAAAAATAAAAATGCTTGACCGTTTATACGCATTGGTGAGTCATTTGCATCTAATCATGCTGTTTCAGTGTTAAGGAATCAAGAACTCTGAAGACAAAATAAGGAATTATATCGCAAAATTCACAGCTGAATATCAATCTTAATTAAAAGTCCTTTTAAAAGCAGCAAAACAGTAAAAAAATAACTAAGTACTTTAAGTCCTTGCCTAAACCTGACAGTAATAATTAATAGAAATTGTTCAAAATCTCTCATTAATTAATTTTATTTTGATAATTTTAATTTTATTTTGTAACCTTTGAACATATCCCTTATATACCCATACAAATTACCATTCCATGTTCGCGGTTTCTATATTTGTGGCATATTTGTGAAACATATCCCCCATGAGTAAGGAACTTTTACCGTGTAGATTTGGTCTCATTGCATACCCGTTATGCAAAACACGGATACCTGTCTTGCAAATAACAATTGCACTGTAAAATCTTAAATTAGTTAAGTTCTGAGACCGATCTTTCATAGGCAGCGTTCTGAATTTACGGAATTAAGATGGCTGAAATGTATGTATCATTCTCATTAAGTGAAAAAGTGAAAGTGATTGAAGATAAATCTCCAAATATTTGCAACCGATGCTCCAAAGTCAAACTCTAGCTCTTATTAAATCCCTAAGGGAATAACGACGTCAAGGAATCTTCAGGTTGGCTGGACAGTTTTAAAAGACAAAATGTACTGTGGAATGAAATTTGTGGGGAATCAAAGAATGTGGACAAAAGTATAGTTAGTGAGCAAAAACTGAAACTGCATACTTGAATTTCAGGATACGCGCCTAAGAGACATTTTTAATGCTGACAAAATGGGACTGTATTTTTGTGCATTACCGTTGAAGTCGCTCATACATAGGCCTACTATTCCTCACTTTTTAACGGCAGTGGAACTACAATTAATCCAAGGTACATAAAAAAGACATACAGTACACTACAATCTAAGATTATTAATAAGTTTTAGTCTTTTTATAATGCGGAATTTTGTCCAATGTGGAAAAAAAATTTGGTCCCATGTGATTCCACTTTGAGCAAGTTTTACTGTATAATTTGTGGAGTCTACTACAGTGCTGTAGTAGTTAGATGCCCAACTGCATTCCAGAGGCCATAGGTTCAATTCCTAGCTATAGCATAGAATTTATCTTTCAGAATAAGGTCTGGAATAGGGCCCATGAGGACAATTAATATTATGATGACAATTTAGTAGTAACTTGATATGAAAAATAACAAAATTCAATTAAGAAAACTGAAACTAAGGTTAAGGGACTGTGTCATTGTCTTCTGTTAACAATAACTTCAGTTGGGCTCGACACTTAAGACTTGTCATAGGGGCAACCACAGATTTATTATTAACATTCCTAGTTAATACAAAGAAATTAATTTTTTTATATTTAATTAAAGTATGATTTTTGTACAATTTTTATGAAGTTTATTTCTGTAATTTCTTCCACTACTTTACTACAGTCGTGTAATTTTTTAATTTGCTTTCAATAAAAGTTTTATATGTACTTGATTTATTATTTCATAGCCTTAAAACTGACTGCTTTGTCATGAAAGATAACAAAAAGGTAACTACTCAGTTAATAAGCCATTAAAGCCCTTTAGAATGTAAACACAAGAGTCCTTTCTCAGCCAACAGTACTACTTCCACTCTACTTTACTTGTATTCAATATATGTACTTATTTTAATGGAGGTTTACTAATAATGCTAGATGGTCACCAATTCCATACTTTAGAATTTAGAAGAAACAGGTTTACAACAATACTGATTTTTAGTATGAGACAGATTTTAGGAAAGAATGAGAATATAATGACACTATGCATGAACTATATGTAGACTTTAATAAGGCATGTGATTCAATTAAGAGGAACAAGTTTATATAGTATCTTGCTGGAGTTCAGAATTCCTAAATTAGTTAGTCAGACATTAAAATATGTCTGGATGGCACAAAGGGTAGGATGCATGTAGGCAAACTATTTTCAGATATGATGATCTTGATGAAGATTTTCGGGCTGTAGGCCGTGGTCGTGAGGCTTGTAGTTCCCCGATGTTTCGCCAGAGACTGCGTCTGGCAACCTCAAGGGTTGTCTTGAGACTGGCATTTCTGTCCACTGTCTGTCCTATTTATACGTTCACCACGATGTGTTCGTAAGTTGTATCTGCCTTCTGATTGGTCAGTGTTAGGGACTTCCATTGCTCCAATGAGATTGCTGTTTGATGGTCTAGTCGACTGTATGTTATATTTGCCTTCTGATTGGTCAGTGGTAGGGACTTCCATTGTTCCGATGAGATTGCTGTTTAATAGTCTAGTCGACTGTACTTGTAGAGGTTTACATTTTGCATTTTTTAGAACCGGTATCCATACTTTGTTGACTTTTAATGATTCTTCTTTTCTATTGAAACTGTTTTTATGTTTGAATATTTCGATAGCTTCTCGTTGTAGACGGGTAAAATAGTGTGTGCAGTTAGATAATATGTCTGTATTCTGGTATTGTACTCTGTGGCCATCAAGTAAAGAGTGTTCTGCTACTTGATGGCCACAGAGTACAATACCAGAATACAGACATATTATCTAACTGCACACACTATTTTACCCGTCTACAACGAGAAGCCATCGAAATATTCAAACATAAAAACAGTTTCAATAGAAAAGAAGAATCATTAAAAGTCAACAAAGTATGGATACCAGTTCTAAAAAACGCAAAATGTCAACCTCTACAAGTACAGTCGACTAGACTATCAAACAGCAATCTCATCGGAACAATGGAAGCCCCTAACGCTGACCAATCAGAAGGCAGATACAACTTACGAACACATCGCGGTGAACGTATAAATAGGACAGACAGTGGACAGAAATGCCAGTCTCAAGACAACCCTTGAGGATGCCAGACGCAGTCTCTGGCGAAACGTCGGGGAACTACAAGCCTCATGACCACGGCCTACAGCCCGAAAATCATCAAGATCATCATAGCAACTCTGGCCATGAAAGTCTACATGAATACAATTTTCAGATACTTTTGAAATTCACAATGGGTTAAAGCAAGGAGATGCACTATTTCCTCTGCTATTCAATGTTGTACTAGAGCATGCCACACAGGCGGCTGGTGGATGAAAAAACAGGTGAAGTAATGACATGTTGACATATTTAATAATAATAATATGTAACTATTATAATTATTATTATTATTATCATCATTAATATATTACTGTAATTATTACAACCAAAATCAAAGCAATTTAAAATAAATTAGAAAAAACAGTACTTTACCTTTTCCAACATATTTTCAAACTTAAAATGAAGGGAAAGGTAATGAACTGTTGAAACTACAAAATTTTCACCCCACAAGAAAGGCAAACATGTTACAAAACTGCTCACCATTAAGTCAAACTAAAGTGAAATATCAAATGTAGACACTATGGCTTAAATTGAAGACAACGTTCTAAACCAAAACACCCTAAATTATTGTATAACACATATTCAATTTAACCACAGATGTGTTTCATTAAATTGTACACAAATTCTTCACCCCAGTGAAAATTTTAAAAGTCTGGATCACAGAGAACTGGTCTGGATTTGCTGAATATCAGTTGACGTTACAGTTGCCATAGGAACCGTGAAAAGGCAAACTTTTATTTCCAAAGTTGTTAAGTGTCAAAGATATAACCCATTAAATTTTAGTTCATTTCATTGTGGTAGGAATGCTCTAACGGGCACAATGTTAACTCTCAGTAGCCATTGTCCTCAAGAAGCTGACATAAAATAGGCATTCTTTTGTCAGAGAAAGATAATAAATAAACAATAAAATAATTGTACTCTTAGGCCTATGTAATTAGAATATAGGTGAAATGGCACTTCACCCAGTTCACCTGAAAAAGCTGCTACTGGCACACCATCAAATTTTTAGAGGATGAAGAAGGCTTACAACTCAGTGCTATTAATAAGCAGTAGTTTATGCTGATGATGTAGTACTACTGGGCGATAACGAGAAGATACGAAGGGCCAACATACACACACACTATTGAGTGACACTAAGGCACTGAGACTGGAAGTAAACATCAATAAAACTAAATATATAGTTACACATAGAAATACATTATATGATGGAATGACAAATGAGGGAAATTTTGAAGAATTGGCTGAATTCAAATACTTAGGAACACTAATTACAAATAGGAATGAGGTTCACAAAGAAATTAAACGTAAGCTCAATTCTGGACTCCTGATGTCCAAACTATTCTCATAAAATGTTAAACTGAAAATATGTAAAACTGTTATTCACCCAGTAATATTTTATAGATGTGAAACATGGACTCTTACTTTAAGGGAGGAGAAAAAATTATGAGTATTTGAGAAAAAAGTTCTTTAAGAAAGATAGATCAACAGACAAATGAATGGAGAAGACTACAAAACAATGAGCTACTTGGTATTTATAGGAAGCCAGATATAATAAGAAGTCTCATAGATTGCAATGGACAGAATATCCGGCACAAATGGAGAATGAAAGATAGGCATGGAAACTTATTATAGGAGAACCAGAGGGAAAACATCCAGTTGGTAGACCAAGAATGAGGTGGGAGAATAATATTAACCATGAAATTGAAGAAAGTAGATTATATAGGGGATGATTGGAAAACATCTCAGCATAGGGATGTATGGAAAGATTACATCTGCACGGCCATGAACCTATGGGTTTGATAGTGCAAGTGAGTAGCCAAAATTCCATGAGAAAATTTCTTCCTTCAATGAGGACTCAAACCAGTGCATGTTCTGTAGATCTGCATTGAGACAACATGCCTTAGTGTTGAGATCGCTCAGATACAGAGCAGGACCCAAATACAAAGAACAAGGAAGAGTCCCACTCTTCCTCTACCTTGTTCATCCAGTCCATAGACATACGCTTTATGATCAGAGACCCTGTTGTTGGGGATTGGTAAATCAATAAGGGCTTTATAGAAAAAAATGTTAAATATAATAACTGAGAATAATGAAATAAAAATAAATCTTCCTTTACTAATATTTTTATAACCAATTAGTGTTTTAAATTCTTTATGAAGGGTCAGTAAAATGGAATTTCATAAAATTAAATTTCCCGAGGGAATAAGCCAAAATGTTGAAGGGATTACTATTATTCTAAAAGTGTTCTAGTTCAGTTTAATGATAGATTATAAATTCTTGTTGAAGGTTCAAAAACTGAATACATTTGTTATCGTTTTCAGGCTATTGCTTTAGAACTTAATTTTTTTTCAGAAAATGGATGGGGGAACGAAAGAGTAATAATTTATAAATGAGAAGATTATAGGTATAATAATAAAGATATAAAGAGGGTTATATCAACTTAACAGTATTATTTAAGGTATAGAAGAATATCATAAAAATTACTATTTAACTCATCCCCCCTAATGGGAGTCAATGACCAATCACATTTCAATGATTTTTTATTTACAACCAATCACAGTCGTGTTTCACCTAGAATTTACCAACTAAAGTTTATCATAATAAAGAAAGCACCTCCTTTTTAACATTCTGAATAGGTCATGGCATTATTTTGCAGTGACTGACTCTTTAAGAAATACGGCTACCAGATTGTACATATAGTGCATGAATGTCAACACATAGCGCATGCAGGAATTAATATAAAAACATTTGTAGCAATTGATTATGCCCACCAAAAAAAAGAAACCACTATTTGCACTTTCTTAAATGTATTTTTTCCCAGGTAATAACATTCCAGAAAAATAGAATTGTCATAGGACATCAAAAATGAATCAATATACAGTTTGATGTGTTTCATTTTTTCTCCACTAGAGTGCATTCTTACAATATTGCATTCCTTTGGCAATAAATAATATGATCTGGTTGCAGTGATGAACAAAAGAAGGAGATGAAGCATACCAATCGTTTCTCATTTGTTTTCACACATCGCCGTTTACATTAAATATATAAATATTTTAAAATAACTACATTTAAATAATGATTTGAGTAAACAGCTTAATTTTATTCATTAAATAGTCCTAACAAATGCCACTCTTGATTTCTAAATTCTCTAGATAAATTTGGAAATCACTCGTGGTATTACTTATGATTATTTTAGATTGACACCCTAATGATATAAAATTAACAAATTCTTCTTCAATCATCAGAAGTAAGCACTAATTTACTATTGATTATTTAAGAGACCATTACTTGTTTTCAGTCTCTGATAATTCTCTTAATCTAGAAATTCAGTTTATGTGCCATAAATCTAAGACGCGGGACACATGGCTTTACGATCATTCCAAAGGATGTTACATATCAATGTTTATACCCTCAAACCTCCATTGACCCAGATTGCCTTTCAACCAGAGAACTTTAGAACTACAGGCACTTGTGGTAATCACTGCTGTGCTGGAACTGACCCAAGATGACAAGTAGTCTCAATACATTAATTCTGAAATATTACAATAGTTAATAAGGCTTTATCATGAAAATAGATTGTTCTATAATGGGCGAAGCAGACTCGTGGGCATTTCTGACTACAGTTCATGAGGTCCCGAGTTCCATTTTGGTCAGATCATAGGAATTTTCCATTAAAGGAAATTATTCCTGTAGCTGACTATGGTCTGGAATTTCGATTAAGGACTCTCCTGGCAGTTCATTATAATTTATCACCCATCATATCATCGGGATAAAGTAACTCCACCTTCCAGATGCCCCAACCTAAGAACTTGATTACAATTCCGCCAATGCAAGGGGAGAAAACCAGAAATGTCATAAAAGACAACCTGGTCGCATTGAACAAAAAAAAAAAAAAAAAGAATAATGGGGAAAGCTCTACCTTGTGTTAAAAGAGAGTTGAAATTTTCAACCTAAAGAAAGAGTATACATATTACAGTAAACACTTTTTAAACTCAAGGGGGAATTTTTAAAAATTTGAATTATCGAAACTTCGAATACACTTTTATTTAACTTTTACAGGAATTAATCACTATGAGGTTTAATTTATGGTGAAATTAAATGTTTCTTACCTCTCCTCATGTAAATTTTCTAAGTAGATCGCGATTTTGAGACCACAACGGTCTCATCTTCAGCACTTTCTTGGTGACTGATGGTATGTCGATCGGAAGAAACTCTTCTTCTTCCCTCTGTTGATGGACAGATGAACCTCTGGATCAGGTCAAAATTTGCAGGAATTTCGAAGTTCATAAGTTTTCCTTTGTTTTTTTAATGTCGATCTTTTCCCAAACCGTGAGTTCCTTTTGTTTGTCTATTTGTTTAAATAGACTGGCTTTTGATTCAATTAAATGTTTTTCAGACCAAGCATACATTTAATTGAATCAAAAGCCAGTCTAATTACACAAATAGACAAACAAAAGGAACTCACGGTTTGGGAAAAGATCCACATTCAGAAAAACAAAGGAAAACTTATGAACTTCGAAATTCCTGCAAATTTTGACCTCATCCAAAGGTTCATCGGTCCACCAACAGAGGGAAGAAGAAGAGTTTCTTCCGATCGACACAACATCAGTTGCCAAGAAAGTGCTGAAGATGAGACTGTTGTGGTCTCTTCTTCTTTGTTCCTTTTTCTACTTCCCTGAGCACTTCAACTTTTTTTGCTAATGGTGTTCACTGTGCGTTTCAACATTGTGAATCGAGTCACTTAACACATTCATACTGAGTCAAGTTTTTTAACTGTACTGTATGTGTACATGTACTACTTGCACTGTAAAAGTAAGGGAGGGTAAATGCATTATACTCAGTTTTTGGGCCATGAGTGAGGGGTGGGTGGCTATGTACTGTACCCGACTAAACAAAGCGCTGGACAATATGGTCCAGTTCACTTGCCATCTAACTGGACTTTAACAATAAGCAATTAGGAATTTTTCAACCATATTTAAACTTTTATAGAATTCAGATTACTTTTTTCATTATCAGAAAATTGAATTGTAGCGTTGAATTATCCAAATGTTGGCTTCAAAATGTCAAATTAAACATGGATTTTTAACATTATTTTAAATAGGAGTTTCAAGGGGATTTTACTTAAATTCGAATTACCTAATTATTTGAATTATCGAATGTCGAATTAACCGGTGTCCACTGTATAGGTTTTGGGACGACTTTATGGTCCAGCTAGTACGGTATTCAGTGGATAGGAAGAAATTTACACTGTAGTATATTTGAGTGGATTATAGAAACAAAGTCCAAAGACGACTACGGTTTAAAATTTTTTTTGTAGTTATGGAAACAAAAAATTTAAATACATCTACCAGTTTGTGAAGTTGGACATTCTCTGTCTAGACTACAGATACGGTAATAAAATAAGTGCTTTCTTGCTTCTTATGTATTTACCCTGAATAAATTACACAAATCAAGTAGATAGGAACTTTCAACCATAAGCTATGATCGTATAATATTAAGGGTACCGGTACTTTAGATTGATAATGATAGTTCTAAGTCTAACAAGAAAACTGTCAACCATTGCATGTCGAAACCAACCTTGAAATTTCTCCCAGAAAAGCTTTATAATGTATCAAGGCCATGACAAAACAAACTACCATTTTTAACTGCAAGACACAGAAATCAAAGCCAGAATCCAGCAATGGCAGATGTATATCCCTGCATGAGTTAAGAGCAGACTGAAATGAGCGTGACATGGCACGAACGGCAGGTAGTAAGGGTTATCCAATCTGTCAATACAGGAGTTTTATTATTTGGTGTAGTTTAAATGAGTGATTTAGCAATGGATTTTAGTGCCTTGCAATTAAAAAGGTAGATTTTTGTGGACATGGCCTTTGTACATCACAACACTTCTCTGGAAGAAATTTCAAGGTAGATTTGGCATGTAATGGTTCACAGTTCCCTTGTTAGATATGAATTCCTGGCGTTGCAATAGATTTCCTCTTCAAGTGAGAATTAGAGATGCAAACGATACATAGATGTTCTATGAACGATATGTTGTGGAGTTACCACAAACAATTAACACACTATAACATATAAATTAAAACAGCAAATAAACAAAAGCAGAATCAGAAGTTCACATGTTTATATCATCTCCTGTAACTCCTATAAAATCAGATGCTTTAGATATGTGGTATGACATGAAAGATTTATTTTCTGGGCTGTATAAACTGGCAATGAAATATTTGCCTATCATAGCAACGTCGGTGCCCAGTAAGTGGCTGTTTTCAGAAGCTGGACCTTGATTTACTCAAGAGAGAAACCGTTTACTAGACACAAAATGTTAAAATTGTTTTTTTTAAATTTTATTTGGAATTGGAAAATAAATATTTAATAAACATTTTCAACATTCTTATATATTTTTATTATTTGAAATATTGGCAATTTACTTTTTAAAATTTCAAAACATCAATGTTTTATTATGAGGGATGTTGCATAAGTTGGCAATACTTATACCTATTAGTTATAAGCTTAAAAGCATAGAGAACAAATAGATTGGCCTCTCTGTGTTAAATTTTGGAAGCAATTTTATACCGCTGCACCATCTGAAGATGACCATGGTACTACCTGGTACTGCTTTAACCAATATCGGTGGATCAATTGAAAGAAAAGTACCCTATCCTTTCCCATTCATTTAAAAATAAAATTGAAAGCTCAACGGCCTTAGCCTAATACTTGGAAGGAAGAAGAAGAAGAAGAAAGCTCAACACAAGCAATGCTACTTTGTCAAGAATTTTCACATTTTTTATTCTTACTCTCTTCAGAAGAAAATTACAAGAACTTTGCCAACTTTTCAGATGTCGTTAACTATAAATTATTTTCAATTTTTTTTTTTCAAAATTCATCAATTAGTAAGTTGACTAAAATAGTTTACACAATTTCCCAAGTATTTATTAAAAAACAATTTCACTTTTAGATGAACATAGTGAATACGGAAAATCACTATTTATTAGAAAGTAATGGAAATGTTACACCCATACAACAAAAATATTGGCAAAATTTTTATAATAATTTTCTGAAATAAAAAATACAAAATTGTTTACAAAGTGACATTTCTTGTGTTATTTCCATTAAAAAATATCAAACAGGATCTGGATTAATAGTGAGTGGAGAACATATTTTTATCGACTCACCTCATACATTTTCAAATTCCTTTGATACCGACGGTTTCAGACAATATCATGTCCCTCTTCAGTCATGGCTTCCACTGATGAAATTCCGTGATTGTTGATTTCTTTAGTGCTGTCATCTTTCATTGGGATTATAATCTTTGTAATTAAATTTTTATCCACCGGAATATCAAAATTCATAGATCGATATATATTCTTCTGAATGAATATCATTTCCCCAAATTGTCAATTCCAACGGTTTATCCAATTGTTTCAAAAATTTCGCCTCTTTTTCAATTTTATGATGTTCTAGCAAACTATGTGCAGCAATTGCTGATTTTTTAATTTCACAATTTTTAATATTTCTAAAATGTTCTTTAGTGCATGTTTCCAAATTCCTTTTTGTTTTTCCTATGTATACTTTGCTACAATCATCACAATTTATTTGATAAATTCCAGATTTCTTACTGTCTGGGATGTTGACTTTTTTATTTATTTTTTTTTTTTATTTATATTTTATTTATTTAGCCTGGTGGAGTTAAGGCCATGTGGCCTTCTCTTCCACTCACCAGAACAAGCATATGTTACATATGAATACAAAAAAAAATACAATAATAGTCATATAAAACAGGACAAACATATGTTACACATGAATACAAAAAAATTACAATGGTAGTCATATTAGACAGGACAAACATGTTACATATGAATACAAAAAAAAGTTACAATAATAGTTATTGAACAATTCATTATCTGTCATATTGAATAATAATGAAATTAATGTCTAATAATAGAATGAAACTAAATACAATTAAAATTAAATTAATGATACAATGAATAAAAAAGGAATAACAGCTCGAATCTACTATGCATAAAAAGAAGAGAAAAAACACTACAATGAATTAATCTACGCATTAGTACTTAGAAGTTTTTCCGGACTAAATTTATTTATTGGTGCCAAAGTAATGTTGTATTTGTCAAATATTTTTTGAAATTTCCTATGTACTATTGGATGGTAAGTAATTTTCTTGAAATTCTTCTTTTCTTTACTAACAATTTGTAGGGTAGAGCATTCTTTAAGTTGTTTTATCTGGATTACTTATTTTAGGAATTCACACTATGAGGTATATTCATTTAGATAATGGTATGCTATGGCATCACCATTTGACGAGCCTGGCCTAATGAGTAATGATTTGCTATTTGTTTTTGTGTGTTTTTAAGAACTGAAACCATAAAGTAATTTAAGTATAAGTTTTTAAATATTCTTAAAATGAAAATTCATAAATACCTTAGGTCGGTAAGAATGTAGCAAAATTAAATTCAAACTAAAACCTACGCATCATTTCTCTATTCTTAACTACTCATACGTGAATGCGTGCACATCAATTCTGTTTAGTAACCAGACTTGTCTTGATTAGTTTGTTTGCTTTTAAAAATGAAATAATTTGATTCATTTATTGCCTTGTATTAAAATTAATATTTAAAAAAAAATTATATATTTTATAGTTACTGCAGGATGCACATTATTCAAGACGAACAGAATTTTCTAAACGAAATTTAAGTCACATACATAATATTCAATATTTCAACAACAAACAATTATTTTACATGTAATTTTATAAGAAGACTATTTGCACATTTATTTACTAGCTTCCTATTACCCAAAGGGCCTTCCAAGCCCAATAATGGGATCATGTACCTCTCTATTTTGATTAGAAAATCTAATACTTCATTAGAAAAGAAAACGTATTATGTATATTCTCCAAGGTGCAACATGCTGAGAATGTCCTTGGCCTACCAGCTAGCTGCTGGTCCAACATCTACCTGTGAGAAGAATCCTAATTGTTTGACAGTTTAGGCTTAAACATTTATTTAAGCCTAACATAAATGCCTACCTTAATTACTACCAGGAAATCACTGAATAGTTGAAGGTTAGGGCAAATTATTTTTACACGCTTTATATTAGCTTGACCTGTATCTATCTATCTATGTAACGGAATCTTTCAACGCGATTTTCACCCACTTAAAATCATTGGATCGACTTGAAACTTTGCATACCTGTAGAGGACCTGTGACAATACAATAATTTCATATTTATATTCTAAAATCCTGACCATAATCACCAGAAAATAAAAAAAAGTGTTTTTGTATCAATGTAACGGAATCTTTCAACGTGATTTTCACCCACTTAGAAACATTGGATCAACTTGAAACCTTGTATACTTGTAGAGGACCCGTGACAATACAATAATTTCATATTTATTTTCTAAAATCCTGGCCATAATCATCAGAAAATCAAAAAAGTGTTTTTGTATCAATGTAACGGAATCTTTCAACGCGATTTTCACCCACTTAGAAACATTGGATCGACTTGAAACTTTGTATACGTGTAGAGGACCCGTGACAATACAATAATTTCATATTTTGTTTCTAAAATCCTGGCCAGAATCATCCGAAAATAAAAAAAAAACTGAAAACTGGTATAATAGGTTGCGGACTTGTCGAGTTTTTAGTCAATCGTTGTAAGAGCTCGGTTGGTAGAGCAGTGAACTCTTCGTGGTATATAATTTCAGTAATCCATAGGTCGCTGGTTCAAATCTGACTGGGAGGGTTTTTTTTTATAGAAGAGTATTACTTTTAGCTCATACTATAATAGTATCGAATTTAAAGATATTTACATTTTTATCTTATTCTGTAAAATATTAACACTAAAAAATAAAAAATAAATAATAGTTTTAAAAAACTAAAAGAACACGCTTTATTAGAAAACTAAAAAATGAAAAATAATTTTAATTTCCAATACGCTTGGGATAAAATAAAGTGGTCAACAAAAAAATCATCTCCAACACATATAGAATAAAATTAGAGTTATCAACAAAAAGAAAATAATTTTACCATCAAAAGCATGGGGTGCTTTTTATGATTTTTACATTTTCTTCTTAGAGAGCTTACTTTTACCAATATCTCTTTATTATCAAATATATTAATTGATATAGAGCACCCCACGCTTTTGATGGTAAAATTATTTTCTTTCTGTTGATAACTCTAATTTTACTAATTTTATTCTATATGTGTTGGAGATGATTTTTTTGTTGACCACTTTATTTTATCCCAAGCGTATTGGAAATTAAAATTATTATTAAAAGGCTCAACAGTTTTGTTTTCTAAGTAATTACCAACACTTCATATTAAGATTTTTTTTGCACATGTTAAATAAATGTTATAAGAGGCATAGAAAGTTCTTAACGAGGTAGAAGCAACGATGAATTCAAATTTACATAACACAATATTAACATAATTTTAAAAGTTGTAATTTAAAATATTTCCTGTAATAGTTTA
This sequence comes from Diploptera punctata, assembly GCA_030220185.1. Classification (NCBI taxonomy): domain Eukaryota; kingdom Metazoa; phylum Arthropoda; class Insecta; order Blattodea; family Blaberidae; genus Diploptera; species Diploptera punctata. The sequence continues at coordinate 73,062 of JASPKZ010004180.1, read as the reverse complement.
ATTAAAAATTTATTATTAATAAAATGCTTACACTTTTCTGTACAGTCTATAATGTACTGGTATGTTCTTGCAATACACTTGTACATATTCTTGAAGCGCAACTTCATTTCACCTACTGTAGAGTCTAAAAAAAATTAAATAAATATATATATGTATGTATTTATGTACATATACAGACACAGTGAGTTTCACTTGACCTGCGGCCAATAGTGGGAAAAGTGACTGCAAACATTGAGTCATCAACTCACGCTACCCATGCAGTATCTACGCTAGTGGCCACAAGTCCAGTGAAACTCAATGTATATATAATATTTGTCAATGTCCTTCACAATGAAAGTATCCCCATCTCTTACTATTATAAGTAAATGTTTTATTTAGAATTCTAGTTATGACAATGTCCCATATCTATGGGCATTGGAAGAATAAAACAAGAATTAGATATTCCAATTTTCTAAAGGTGTTACTAATCAAACTACTGAATTCCTGATTTATTATCAAATGGCTATGAAAATGGAACATTGACTTAACCTCATAACAAAAACTGTAACAAGACAGACTTCAAACAGTGTGAACCTAAAACCATTGTATGTGTATTATGTACATATTTTTAAGTTATTTTGTACTCTTTCATAAGCAATCGAAACTCACATTCAAATGACAATTCTTGAAAATACTTGACTTAAAAGAATAGAATACTAATACCATAAATAAACTAATAATAATGATCACACTAAGTCTTTACTATCACCATTCTGTGTTTAACTTTTTTTTTTAAATTTGAACAGAAAATTTTTCGCCCAGACCAAGTTTTTAAGTTTAAGATTTCAATATTGGGGTGTTTCTCCCCTGGTTGGCAATGATCATTTTATTATGATGTGTATGGTGGTAGCATTGAATTATTCTGAATTATATCCAATTTTATCAGTTGGCACATGTGTATGGGTCTACTTAGATTTGGATTATTTTTGGCTCAACTTTAGTTTATCTTACCCTTCATTTTCCATAGTACCTATATTCTTGTAATACTGTTGCTCTATGTACTTCTTCTGCCTTTACTAATATTTCATTATATTTTAAACATTTGCACCAATACTTATAACATTTTTTTTTTTTTTACAATAAATGATTAAATATTCATTTATGCATGCAATGATTTCTTTGAAGCTTATTAGATTTGTTGTGCATATGCATGAATGCTTAAATGAATTCCACTAAACGCTGGAGATATCTGTGAAATTGGAATAACCAACATTCAAAAATATATTTTTAAAGAAAGGATGTTCACTCACTTCATTTTATTAGGTTCTGATGGGAAAAGTTAGTGAAAACTTCATTAAATAATATGCATGTACATTATTTGGCTCAACTGCACTTCTACTAGCGCTTGATTTTTCAGTTATATTGTTGTAAACTATAGCTCTTCTTCTGTATTTACTAAAATTATTTAATATTTTAAACGTTTTCAAACAATTTTTTAACATTTTATTAAGTTATGTAGATAGGAAATAACACAATGAGGTTCTTTAATATTACTTATTTTAGGAATTCTCACTATGAGGTATATTCATTAAGGTAGAATATGTTTATCACTCACCTCATATTGTTCTTCTTATTTGATTATAAACTAGTTTCGGAACATAGTTTCTGTTCCATCCTCAGTATCATCACGACCGTTGTTCTGTCGCCTTGAAGAGTTGTCCTTCTCTCCTTCCATTGGCTGACTGAAAAACCTCGAAACCAGGTCATTCTCACCGGGAATTTCAAAGTTCATTAATTTCTTCTTTCCGCTCTTTTGAATGTAGATCTTTTCCCAAACAGTAAGTTTGGTGAGAATGACCTGGTTTCGAGGTTTTTCAGTCAGCCAATGGAAGGAGAGAAGGACAACTCTTCAAGGCGACAGAACAACGGTCGTGATGATACTGAGGATGGAACAGAAACTATGTTCCGAAACTAGTTTATAATCAAATAAGAAGAACAATATGAGGTGAGTGATAAACATATTCTACCTTAATTTCTTTAATATTGTTTATTTTTTATTATTTCACTCACCTCATACTTCATATGAAGTGAAATAATAAAAAATAAACAATTTTTAACATTATTAGACAATTTTGAAGTATTTATTTAAATATGCAAATCACAATATTATGACACTATAAGACAATATTGTGATGCTAACTGATATTTTCTCCACAGAGTATATTACTTAGTCTATGATTTTTCTATCGCTGTTTTGGGTTATCGCTGGTTGGATCAGCATTAGGGAGTGATAAGTAAGTGTACACCCATTTTTAATAAATGTTTGGTAATTTTAATACTATTAATATATTTTTTAACATAGATTTGGGGATTTATTGCAAATATTGGTCATTTAAATTTCATAGCAACGGATAGTAATTAAGGATGATAATCGATATGTTGTTCGATTGTGAGTTATCGCTGGCTCTATAAACTGTGGCACATGTGCACTGTTGTTCTATAGGACTTCGAAAATATTTCACGCTAGTTTAAGTGCAGTTTTTCCCATTATTTAGTTAGGTTAGAAAGGAGTAAGTAGGTATACATCCATATCTAATAAATGTTTGGGAATTTATTGCAAACGTTGGTCATATTGATTTCACATCTGTGTGATTCCATCTAGCAATTCAACTATAAGCTTTTTATAAATTTTTTTGGGAAAACTGCACTTAAACTAGCGTGAAATACTTTCAAAGTCCTATGGAACAATACTGCGCATGCGCCACAGTTTATAGAGCCAGCGATAACCCATCATCGAACCACATATCGATTATCATCCTCGATTACTATATGTCGCTATGAAATTTAAATGACCAATATTTGCAATAAATTCCCAAATCTATGTTTAAAAAAATATTAATAATATTAGAATTACCAAATGTTTATTAAAAATGGGTGTACACTTACTTATCACTCCCTAACACTGATCCAACCAGCAATAACCCAAAACAGCGATAGAAAAATAATAGATTAAGTAATATACTCTGTGGAGAAAATAGCAGTTAGCATCACAATATTGTCTAACAGTGTCATAATATTGTGATTTGCAAATTTTAAAAAAATACTTCAAAATTGTATAATAATGTTATAAAAATTCTTTGAAAAAGTTTAAAATATTATATAATGCTAGTAAACACAGTAGAGCTATAGTTTACAACATTATAACTGAATAAATGTAATTGGTTTGAACATATACAAAGAATGCCAAATAATCGTTTATCAAAGCAGCTGCTTCATTATAGGCCTCTAGGCCGAAGAAAGACCAAAACGTTGTTGGAAAGACCACCTGCATCTGCAGCATATAGTGCATCGAGGAGCGGAACGGGCCAACAGGTCCATACCTTGAACATGATGATAACAGAAAAATCAAGCGCTAGTAGAAGTGCAGTTGAGCCAATTTTTGCACATGTGCACTATTATTCTGTAGGACTTAGAAAAATTATTAGAAAAAATTAAACTGAAGTTTTTTTCATTTTATTTTGTCGCATAATGGAAACTTTATCCCTAAATGGCTGAGGTCCAGAAATGGGTGCACACAATTTTACACTTACATTCTTATGCACTGTACACTTTTCAACCATTTATAATGTTTTGTACTATTTTAAACATTTTGGAATCATTTTATAAACATTTCTTATGATTTTTAAATATTTATAAATTATGCGAATATTGTGCATCGGGTTCTAGAGATGCAGAAATGCTTCATGTAACATCTGCTAGGTGGCTCTCAAATCGGAATTACCAACATTTGAAAATAATTCCTAACCATATTTAGTGTTAGTGTACTAATACTTCATATTATACCATGAAGCGATGTTTTTGATAAACAGGCGAATAAACCTTTGCCTAATTTCTTAAAATAATTGTAAAATTAGTTTATTAAATAATATGCATGTAAATTGTTTTGTTAGGTTAGGAAATGGCAAGTGAGTTTACGTCCATTTTTTTAGCATTTGGGAATTTATTCCCAAAGTTGGTAATGCCGACTTCAGAGCCATCTACCGGAAGCTACATTAACCATTACAACAACTCCCGCATGTGCACTGCGAATCTGTGGAACTTAGAAGGGCTCAACTACACTTCTACTAGCGCTTGATTTTTCAAATATACTGCTATAAACTATAGCTCTTCTTCTGTATTTACTAATTTTATTTAATATTTTAAACTTTTTCAAACAATTTTTATAACATTATTAGACAATTTTGAAGTATTTATTTAAATATGCAAATCACAATATTATGATTTATGACACTGTTAGACAATATTGTGATGCTAACTGCTATTTTCTCCACAGAGTATATTACTCAGTCTATGATTTTTCTATCCCTATTTTGGGTTATCGCTGGTTGGATCAGCATTAGGGAGTGATAAGTAAATGTACACCCATTGAATAAACGTTTGGTAGTTTTAATATTATTAATATATTTTTTAATATAGATTTGGGGATTTATTGCAAATATTGGTAATTTAAATTTCATAGCGACAGATAGTAATCGAGGATGAAAATCCATATGTGGTTCGATTGTGGGTTATCGCTGGCTCTATAAACTCTGGTGCATGTGCACAGTTGTTCTATAGTACTTTGAAAATATTTCACGCTAGTTTAAGTGCAGTTTTTCTCTCAGAAGAATTCGTGTCACCCATTTCTGGACCTTATCCCCCTAAATTTCTGTCATCTTTTAAGATTTATTTTTAGACTTACGGGTGTTCTGAATAATGCTACCTCACTTTCATAACTTAACCTACACTAGATATTAATTCTGCTAACATACACCAAACAAAAAGAATAAAAATATGTTAGGGTGATTTAGTTTAGCAAACTTTTATCAGGTTATATCAGTTTAAGGCTAAACTTCCAAGATAGTAAAATGAAGGTAGATGCATTAGATCCACTCTGAATAACTCAAATTTACTTACCTAAAATTGTATACATATGTAGACTTCCCAATCACTGTCATAGGATTTGATCTTGACAGCCTCATTTATTCTGTGAAATAAATATTGATGAATAAGTACATACACATATTACAGGTTAAGAAATAAAAATTAATGTGAGGTATAAACAAGTTTTTTTTAAAGGATATTATAATTAAAATGTAAGCATTATAATGTAATGATGCAAACAAAATATACGGCATGCCAATTTACATAATTAGGCTTATTATTTGAAAAGTGCTAGTTTTTGAGAGAAAAAAAAATGTCATGTAATCATTCCCTTACCTTCCATTACTTGCATTTTCCAGCTTCTCCTATAGAAAATTAATTAATTTAACAATTAAAAAGATGTATCAATAACATTATATTCAACCTCAAACTTCTCTTCGTACAGTACATAACAATTTCTACCGTTGATTAACTTAAATTTAATTCGATATTACAACTCGATTTATTTGTACATCAACCTCAAATTTCTCTTCGTACAGTACATACAATTTCTACCGTTGATTAACTTAAATTTAATTCGATATTACAACTCGATTTATTTGTACATCAAGCGTCTACAAACGATATAATAGTCTTACGATGACTTCTCTATGATGATTACGGTATAGGGAAAAAGAAATTGCGCTCGTATCTCTCCGTATTATGATTCAATCCACTACAATAACCAGTGTTTAAAGTATTATTAGGGAAAACTAAAAGTTTCCCCTTTTCAAAAATTAGGTGAGTAGGTGGCATATTACCACCACCCCGAAAAAAACCAGCGACAAGATTGTCGTCAGAATAGAAGAAAATGTTCAAAGTTATATCATATGCGAGAATTAACTTTCATCATAAGCATTTATTGTTATTTATGAAGGATCTAAAACCAAATAGACATTTAAATATCGAACTAGAAGTTATTGTAAGGTGAATAGTTAAAAATAACAATAAATAATACATCTAATATAACAAAACTAAACGAAATTACTTAAAAATATAATTTATATTATACTGGTGACATCTAGCGGAGGAACCTTCAGTTCATTCCGTGACCAGCGATATCTCACCTCGTCAATCGATCCGCTTAATGTTTGTGGCAGTCTAGGAACATGCGTGGCTTACGCGCGGGACTGCCCGAACTGGGATCCCCGATTCGAATACTGACGGTTCCAGAGTGGTATTCATGGTCGACAATACCAGAATTTTTCCCGATTTTCTCGAGGATGTCTAGTTTTCCGAAATTTATTACACGAACACCCTCAATTTCCCCTTTCCTTCATGTCATTTCATTTCATATCACTGTTTCACCTTATCTTGTGTCGGGTTTTGAAAAATTAAGATTGCGGGGATCTAGTAGCGTGCTGGCCTATAGCTCCGAGCCTAAGCAATAAACAAGAGAAGAAGGGTTAACGGGAGGGTTTGTAGTCAACCCTCATGGTCTTGAGCCCAACTCAAAAATTGCTTATAATAATAATACAAATAAATAATATTGATAATCCATCCATAGTAATTCTGCCCGAAGGCAGGTCTTTCACTGCAATCATAGCATTTGCATGCTATGCTTTGCAGCTTTACTAGGGAATTATAGGTGTGGTAGCTTCCCGTTGCTTTCCACACCGGTGAAGGATGATGATGATAAGATGAATATGAATGATGATGATTGCGAGGGCCATATGATTTCGGGGACCGTTTGGGCCTTAAAGTTTTCCTGACATTTGTCTTATAGGTATAGGTGAGGAAAAACCCCGATAAAAACCTCACCCAGAAAAACTGTCCCGACCGGGGATCGAACCCAGGCTCGCTGTGTGACAAGGCAGCACGCTACCTCGAGACCACAGCAGTGGACTATATTGATAATAATAAATAATAATAAAATAATAATAATAATAAAAATAATAATAATAATAATAATAATAATAATAATAATAATAATAATTCCAATCTCCTGGTTGTAGATGTTTCTCCTTCATGTGTAAACATATTCCCTGACTCCAGGAGGGTTTAGGTCTTCCTCTGCCTCGTCTTCCCTCAGGTTTCCATTTCAAACCAGGAGATTGGAAGGACCGACAAAATTGGATATTAGGAATCGGACGATGTCAAAGACATTAATCAACCGATGATCTATCTATCTTCTTCTTCGGCTTTCCCTCACTTATAGGTTTGCCGTCTTCAGTTTCCATTTATCTCTATCATTCCAATCTCCCTCTTCCAAATTCCTATCCTCCATTATTGTTCTGACGTAGGTTTTCCATTTCCATCTTGGTCTGCCACGTTTATTTCTTCCAGGGGGTGACCATTGGTATATATTTTTTTGGCCATCTTTCATTTTCCATTCTTTGTACATGGCCATACCATTTAAGTGTTTGATTTTCAATCCTCTTAACAACAGATGTGGTGACATTCATTTCTCTCCAAAGGAATTCATTTCTTATTTTATCCTGTCTTGTTTTTTGGAGGCTTCTTCTAAAATAATTAAATTCAACTGTTCTAATTTTATTCTTTTGTAATTCTGTCAAAGACCAAGTTTCACTTCCATATGACAAAATATTCTGTATTATGCTCTTATAAATTCTCATTTTAGTTTCCTTTGTAATATTTTTGTTCCAAATTACTCCATGTAATGTCTTAGTTGCATTTTTTGCCATTGCAATTTTAGTCTGTACATCTCTCTCACAGGTACCTAAACTTGTAATTATTGACCCAAGATATTTAAAAAAATTCACATTTTTTTTATTTTCCCTGTTTCAAGTATGAGGTCATCCACATCCTTTCCCAAACACATATATTCTGTTTTCTGTAAATTTATATTCAGTCCCCATTTTTTATATTCTTCCATTAATTTATTTATAATATATTTCATATCATCTTCATCCCCTGCAAAAATTATTTGATCATCTGCAAACAACAATGAATGCAGTACTTTTTTCTCCTATAGGAATACCCATTTCAGAACATTTTTTATACCATAAGTTAAGAGCCTGGTCTAAATAAATGTTAAAAAGAATTGGTGACAAACTGTATCCCTGTTTAAGGCCTTTATTCACTGTGAATTCCTCTGTTAAATTATTCTGTATTTTTACTTTAGCTTTTGTATTACGGGTACTATAGATCCTCCTAAAAATATTAATCCATTTATCACAGATATTCATATTTCTCATTGCCATCCATAACAATTGTCGAGGTACACTATAATATGCCATCTCTAAATCAATAAAGGTCATATGTAGTTCTTTATTTTTTGCTAGGATTTTCTCTTGTAATTGTCTAATACAGAAAATATTATCAATACATGATCTTCCACTCCAGAATCCACATTGTTCTTCTCTTAAGTTATCTTTTATCTCCTTAAGTTTAAAATTTATAATTTTGCTAAAAATCCTAGCTGTTGAAGGTATAACACTTATACCTCTATAATTGGAACACAGTTTTTTATCACCTTTTTTAAAAATAGGAGCAATGTACGATAAATTCCAGTCTTCTGGGATATCATCTCCAATTTCAATTTTATTAAAAAGTTTTGTTAAAAATATTACTAAAATATCTCCTCCATGTTTTAGGAGTTCCGTCTGAATATTTCCTGGTCCTGGTGCTCTCCCATTTTTTGCCTCTTTCAAAGCTCTTTTTACTTCATCTTCTGTTATCTCTGGAGTGTCAAATTTATACTCTACATCCGTATCTTGAAGTTGAAACTCATTTCTATTTTCTTGAAGTAAACTTTTATAATGTTGCATCCATTCTGATGGTCTTATCAACTGAATATTTATCTTCTTTCTTCTGATTTCCTAATATTTTGTAATGTTTTCCAAGCTTCTTTGGATCTAGCATATCCAATCGAATTATCTATCTATCTAATAATAATAACAACATGTATAGAACCATAACCCCAACCTAATTAGATGTATTTTCAAATACAGTACGTAGTATTACGCTATGTAATGGAGCATACTGAATAAAGTCAATTAAAATAATAATAATAATAATAATAATAATAGCAATAATAATAATAATAATAGCAATAAAATAACAATAATAATAATAATAATAATAATAATAATAATAATAATAATACTAATAGCTTTATTTTATCAGGCAGTGCTAAGCACTTAAGGCATTGTCTACCACTCAACCAGGTTTAAAATAATATACAAAAATGACTATTACACCCAAATCACAATAAAACAAAATTATTACATGGTATATCTACATACAATTATCACTTACAATATATTTTTATTTACTCTAGTTTAATGAATGAAATATACAGGGTGATTCACAATAAGTATTACAGACTTCTAGGGGTTGTAGAGGGAACTTAGTAGATAAAGTTTTGATAAGGAACCCATGTCCAGAAGCGTACCATTTTGATGTAAAGTACGTTTGAAGGTCGAAACACAATGGGCTGATATTGTGTGTATTGTGTTTCAGAATAAGTATTAAAGACTTCTAGGGGTTGTATTACACCTATCGAGTCAGAGGAAGATCTTGTTGTACGAATTCTGGTGGCAGCAGAAATAATTAAGCACACACCAGGTGTTGTGGTGCATGTGTAAGAAAACATGCATCGCAGGTACACTTTGTGCAACAAACAACAGGGTCGTCACGTGGAACCGCACTTGTAATACAACCCCTAAAAGTCTATAATACTTATTCTGAAACGCAAGACACGCGATATCAACCCACTGTGTTCCGATCTTCAAACTTATTTTACATCAAAATGGTACGTTTCCGGACAAGGGTTCCTTCTCAAAACTTTATCTACTTAGTCCCCTCTACAACCCCTAGAAGTTTGTAATACCCAATGTGAATCACTCTATATAATGGAGAAGACAGAAAAATGAGAAAAACAAACTACCATTGATGGCATAGATTAAATTTACTTCTGAAAAAAAAACATTATTTATGAAAAAGTAATAGTATAAGCATTACTAAAAGTGTCAAGTGTTCGGCACACCTTGATATCTTGAGGCAAGCAATTCCTATGCTTTATGGGTCATGGGAGAAGAACCTGGTGAACTTGAAAATAAGTTACTGCCATCACCAAATTATTTGACAATAAAGTTCTTAGATATAGAGTATATTAGGCTACTTTTTTAACAGTCTAATGGTGGAAATTTATTTTTTTTGGGAACCAATCTTGACATATAACAATAAATTTAAAAAAAAGTAAGGTCAAGTTCGATAACCAGAAAAATCGGATCATTTAGTTAAACGAGTTCAATTGAAAAATTTTAATCAATGTAATAAATATAAAGTGTAATTTAAATTAATAAGGAGCTAGTGGCATTTGTTTATGATTAACATGCACTATCGAACCCGTAGGTTCATGACCGCGCAGATATAAGCTGTCCATACATCCCTATCCTGATATAATATTTTTCAATTGTCCTCTGTATAATCCTTTTCTCTCAAATCATACTTCATGGTATTCTCCCACCTCATTCTTGGCCAACCAACCCGTCGTTTTCCCTCTGGTTTTTATACAAGAATCATTGGCCCCTCTTTCATTCCCCATTCAAGCCATATTTCCTGTCCATCGCTGTCTACGAGACATAACTGTTCTTATTATAACTGGTTTCCTATAAAGATAATGTTATGTAGTCTTCTCCATTCAACTGCCTGTTCATCTCTCTCTGGTCCAAAAATCCATCCATAGTAATTCGGCCTGAAGGCAGGTCCTTCACTGCAATCATAGCATTTTCATGCCATGCTTGCAGCTTTACTAGGGAATTGTAGGTGTGGTAGCTTCCCGTTGCTTTCCACACCGGTGAAGGATGATGATAATGATGATGATGATGATGATGATGATGATGATGATGATGGCCATATGATTTCGGGGACCGTTTGGGCCTTAAAGTTTTCCTGACATTTGTCTTACAGGTGAGGAAAACCCCCGATAAAAACCTCACCCAGAAAAACTGCCCCGACCGGGGATCGAACCCAGGCCCGCTGCGTGACAAGGCAGCATGCTACTTCGAGACCTCAGTGGTGGACGGTCCAAAAATAGGAGTATATATTGGTGTTAATATTAACACAGATTTAGCGAATTCCAAAGAAATTAAGGCATTTAGGATGTTCAAATGAAATATTTTTTTACGCACCTTCTTCGATATCCAACTTAAAGACACCGAAAATGAAGAACATTATAAATACATATAGAGAAAGTTCGGATAATTTGGACTCTACTGATCCCTGCTTTCTGTTTGAGTGGACCATGTTAATGTCTTATTTTAATTGGTGTTGCCCTCGAACAGAAAATGTTTTAACTTCTACCCCTCATCAACTTTGACTTGTTCAAGGCCAGTTTCTCTTATTGTTTGTGCGAAGAAGGGTTTGTTTGTGATTTTTATGAGAATGACCATTTAAAAAGTTTTTCAAGCTAAGAATTAATTCTTAATTTCTGCTGTTGAATGTTATAAATACTTTCAGATTAATTTGTGCCCACCTGTATAAATTAATAAAGTAAATAAACTTAAAAATAATCAACTTTACCCGAATATGGAGGTTAAATTGGACCTTTCTTGTAATGTTTAAACGATTATAAATTATGAAGATGTTTTCATATTTTAATAAATGACAATGGTATTTCATAGTTATAACACTAAAGATAATCACTGTAATTAAACGAAATTCAAATCCCTTAATTAAAAGAAGAAAAACCACAAATTCAAAATAGGGGTCCAGATTACCCGAAGTCTCTCTCTCTCCCTCTCTCTCTCTCTCTCTCTCTCTCTCTCTCTCTCTCTATATATATATATATATATATATATATATATTTTCTCTCTCTCTCTCTCTATATATAAATATATATATATATATATAGAGAGAGAGAGAGAGAGAGAGAGAGAGAGGGAGAGAGAGAGAGAGAGAGAAAGAGAGAGAGAGAGAGAGAGAGACTTCGGGTAATATATATACCTGTTAACGCTCTAACAAGGGGTATTTTTCCGGAACCAAACTCGGCATATTGAAATCAAATAAAAAAGTCAGGGCAAGTTCGATAACCAACAAAATTGGACCATTAGTAACAGTTCACTGATTTTTTTTTTTTTAGAATTCTCGCAATGAAACTTAGTACATGCTATTGAAATAAACCGAGGAATGCATTTAAAAAAATCAGCGAAATGCAACCATTAAAAGCAAGGTTTGCCCAAAATTTAAAAAAATCACACCAGCAGTAGCCATGTTTCCCTTATCACAATGCAACTGTATACCACACATTTTAATTTATCCTCAAATTGGCAATGTATCCTGCAAGATATATTTAGTTAATATTTTGAATAAAGAAATCAAAAAAAAAATTGTAATAATTATTCAAATTTAAATCAAATTTTAGAGCAATGTACAATGAGTAATATTTTACAGTCAACCATATATATGCATATTTTATCTAAGCTTGAAATAATTTAAATAAAAACTGGGTTTACTTATGCCCAGGGTTGCCAACATCCAATGAGATAAAGTGGCAAAAACTGATTCCTAAAAAATGGCTACAAATGACTAAAATGCAATTTGTATCCATGAAGGGAGCTGTATTTTAAAAGGGGTCCTCATCTAGGGGATATGTGGATGGCGACCACAAGGTGCCCAAGCTGTGCAAAACATTTCTTCCACTTACTTGTGTTTTGCACTCTTTTAACTTTACTATCTAACCTCTCTTGGTTAACTCTTGTTTTTTCGATCCCAACGCTATTAGGGCATCCGAGGGCTAGGGAGTCCTTCCTTTTTTCCATTTTGTCTTTCCTTTATTTTCTTTTCTTCTCCAGAAAAGCCTGACCAGAGGCTATAAGATGGCAGCCTCATCACTGGTCTTGCCTTCCTTTGGCCAGCAACCAATCGAAGGGACTATTATTATGCTTTCAAGTCTTATACGAGAATTTCCCATAAGGGAAAATTTTCTATAGGATCGTAACAGGCCTTGGCCTAATACTTGGAAGGAAGAAGAAGAAGATTGTGGACTTGCCAATTTGTATCTCTCAAGTACAATTTTGTCAATGCTTTTTCTTTTATGTTACTGGTATTGATGCAATTATAATATAGTGACTAAGAGTAAGTGAGGTAAGCACTTGTTACTGAACGAAAAAAAGTTTGAAAAAAAAAGAGGTGCTTGCGCCGAGTTTTTTCAATTTTCGAGATCTGTTACGTGCTTACCTCATGGGTATTGCATACTATTTTTTGGTCGATGTGACCAATTTTTATTAAATATAGTAATAAATGAATTAAAATATTGATTGGATGTAAATAAATTATGGAACATACTAGAAATGAAAGGAATTCCTCAGCACCTTATAAGAGCCATTCAGAGTTTATATATAGAAACAAATTTTAAAATAGACTGCGGAGATAAAATTAGTAGACAAAACATATAAATAAACAGGGAGTAAGACAAGGGTGTCAATTGTCACCAGTATTATTTAATTTATACTTGGACCATGTCATAAATGAATGGCAAGAACAAATTAATATAAATAGTGTATTGACAACTCTGCTTTTTGCAGACGACCAAGTAATAATGACGGCATCAGAAAATGCTCTGCAACAATCCTTTATACATTAAATAATATCTCTCTAAAATACAATTTAAGAATATCTACATCTAAAACAAAAATATTAGCTCTGAAAGGAAAATGTGCAATAAGAACAAAAATAGTGATAAACAATGTAATTATAGACCAAGTTCAGAATTTTAATTATTTGGGTTGTAATTTAGGCAATGACAGAAATTTGGATAAACACACTAAAATACAATGATTCAATTATCTATGTGGCACAATTAAACGCACTTTATTGAATAAGACTAGAAAATAAAATATTTTGAAGTTTTACCAAGTATTGGCAGTTCCATCTCTTATATATGAATGTGAAACCTGGACATTAACAAAGGCAGATAGTAAACAAATAGAGGCTGCTGAAATGAAGATGTTGAGAGCAATAGCAGGATACCAAAGGGCCGATAAAAAGAAAAACGAAGATATAAGAACAGAACTTAATATATTTACTCTCTGTGAAAGAATAACATATTACCAAAATGCTTATCTTCAGCAAGTATTACGAATGAATGAACAGCACATACCAAGAAGAATGTATAATTATAAACCAAAAGAGAGAAAAACGTTGGGAAGACCATTGAAGAGATGGAAGGACCAATTCGACCTATAATGAGATCGGAACAGGCCATTGGGCCTAATCCTTGTTGTTGTTGATGGTGATAAATGACTTCTATGAGAAAGAAACATTTGGTGATCGTTGCTATGTAGCTTTTCATTTGTTTTATTGTAAGCAAGGATTGTTGGCTGTGGAGACATTTTTATATATAGTACCATGATTAGAATATGTTTGATAATTTTATTATGGAAGGAGTCATAATAGATGATAGAGAAATTGAAGAAGCCTGGAGAGTGGGATGTTCTGCATTAATTCCAGAAAAGTCTAAAGAAAGGTAAGAGTTAGTGTACAAAAAATTCTAGAAATGTTTTATTTTACTTACCGACTGTGTGCTTTTTGAGTCCATATCAGCATTGCTATTTCTTTTGTTTGCATAGCAAGCAGGTTAGATGTGGGAACATTGACTTCCAGTAACAACAATATTGGTAAGTATAAGAAATTGGTCACATCGACCAAAAATATATATTTTAAGAATTAAATATATTCTTACAAGGATATTTTCTGTAATTATGAATTAAAAAGTTTTCTTTAATATCTTTCTCTTTAAGTTTATCTAAGTTCTATTTTTATTCTATTCACACCACAATGGGATATTTTATGTTTATATCTTACTTTCGAGTATGAATCACTACTCCCTTCGTATGTACAGTATACAGTAAAACTTGCTCAAAGCGGAATCGCATGTGACCATTTTTTTTCCACATTGGACAAAATCTCGCATTATAAAAAAAAACTAAAACTTATTAATTAATAGTTGAATGCAGGCTTTCACGGCCGGTAATCATAATGTTGAGTGATTCCGGGTTATGTGGCCGTGGTCCATAGTTGGTGTTGATACCAGACGTTTCGCCCTCAACTGCGGAGGGCATCTTCAGTGGCGAGTGCTTCTAGGCGTGTATGTACAAAGAGTCACAGATCGTATCGGAAAACTCCTACGAAAATACAACATAAAAACAGTTTACAGACCTACAAGAAAAATAGAAGACTGCCTTCGCTCAGCTAAGGATCCTCGGCCACCTCTCTCCACTTGCGGCGTATATCGACTTCCTTGTTCGTGTGGTAAATCATATATAGGGACCACGGAAAGAAGTATAGCCACCCGTTTACTAGAACATAAAAGAAACTGCAGACAAGGAGAAATGGATAAATCAGCTGTAGCAGAACATGCCATTATGAATGGACACCAGATTCTATTCGACGATACACAAGTTTTAGCCACAACTTCCTACTACTTCCCTAGATTATACCGAGAGGCTATAGAAATATACAAGCATAAGGGAAATATCAACAGAAAAGAGGAAGGTATCAAACTGGCTAAGGCCTGGTATCATACACTAGAAAATAAATGCATTAACACTAGGGACAACAAGGAGACGACCATTAGCCAATCAGCAAGAGCCACGCCCACTCACCCTGCACCCACCACTAATACAACGTCCACAACGTCCGCAACGCTCACTCTAAGTAGATCTTCCGACCAGGAAACACGCCTAGAAGCACTCGCCACTGAAGATGCCCTCCGCAGTTGAGGGCGAAACGTCTGGTATCAACACCAACTATGGACCACGGCCACATAACCCGGAATCACTCAACATTATTAATTAATAATCTTAGATTATAGAGTACCGTATATGTCTTTTTATGTACCTTGGATTAATTCTAGTTCTGCTGCTATTGAAATGTGAAGTATAGTATGTATGAGCGACTTCGACGGTAACGCGCGTAAAAAACAGCCCCATTTCGTCAGCGTTAAAAATGTGTCTTAGGCGCGTATCCTGAAATTCAAGTATGCAGTTTCGGTTTTCGCTCACTAACTACACTTTAGTTCACATTCTTTGATTCCCCGCAAATTTCATTCAACACTACATTGTGTCGTCTTTTTTTGAAACTGTCCAGCTAACCTGAAGATTTATTGAAATCATTATTCTCTTAGGGATTTAACAAGAGCTAGAGCTTGACTTTGGAGCATCGGACCGGAAATGTTTGGAGATTTATCTTCAATCACTTTTACTTTTTCGCTTAATTAGAATGATACATACGCTTCAGCCATCTTTATTCCGTAAATTCAGAACGCTACCTGTGAAAGATCGGTCTCATAACTTAACTAATTTAAGATTTTACAGCGCAATTGTTATTTGCAAGACAGGTATCTGTGTTTCGCATAACGGGAATGCAATGAGACCGAATCCATACGGTAAAAGTTCCTTATTCGTGGGGGATATGTTCCGCAAATATGCCGCTGATACAGAAACCGCGAATATGGAATGGTAATTTGTATGGGTATATAGGGGATACGTTCCACGGTTACAGAATAAAATAAAAATTATCAAAATAAATTAATGAGAAATTTTGAACAATTTCTATTAATTATTACTGTCAAGTTTACGCAAGGACTTATTAATTTTTTTTCCCCCTGTTTTGCCGCTTTTAAAAGGTCTTTCGATTAAGATTGATATTTAGCTGTGAATTCTGCGATATAATTCCTTATGTTGTCTTCGGATTTCTTGATTC
Source organism: Diploptera punctata (assembly GCA_030220185.1). Lineage (NCBI taxonomy): Eukaryota > Metazoa > Arthropoda > Insecta > Blattodea > Blaberidae > Diploptera > Diploptera punctata. The sequence goes on along the minus strand of JASPKZ010004180.1, from coordinate 56,451 downwards.
CGTAACATTGAAACTGCATGATATAGATGCAAACGACTCGCCAACGCGTATAAACGGCCAAGTATTTTTATTTTTACTTTAAGCGGCAACGCTAATTATTTTTTTCTCTTCGGTACTAATTACTTTTCTTTCCTTTTACTCGGCATTATAAACTGGGAACAAAACACAAGAGACACGTGTTATTCAATTAAAATTATTGCAACGAACAAGTTGAAACAATAAATATACCGATCGTGGCGATTGAGGCATTTATCAAAGTACATATCGGCATGTGAAATACGTCAACAGCTTTTAACAATGTAATTTAGGGTCAGTGACAATTAGGTTTGTTTTGTTTTGATATTTATTTGTCCATTTGGTTTGAATCAGTATTTGTAAAAGCCGTCTTGGCACCTGCCTTCAGAAAAAAAAAAACTGCTGATGGTTAATAAATATACATATTTTTTCATGAATTGTGTAGAAATATCCTTCCGTTTCGGCGTTGGACAGACTCCATTTCATGCAAAATAAATTCACGTAAAATTACTATTATTTCGGCGGGACCAATAAATTTGTTCACATTGGACAGATTTCCGCATTATTCACGTTTCGGATTAAACAAGTTTTATTGTATTTTAAATTGTAGGCTTGAGCTTGTTCTGCATTAATACATGGTCTGCCTGATTATTAATACCATAAGCGAAAATCCACATTTATTAATTGATTTATTTGAGTGTGTTCTTCTTTGGAAAGATGGTACTCGTTTTTTTGTGGTGGAAAGATCAATTAATATCCACAAATTATTATTACAGAATGTATATAAAATAATTAAACTGTAAAAAAATGGCTAGAAGTGGCAAAAGAAAAGACAAATGGCCAGAAAAGCTATTAGTAGCTTTTTCACAAATTTGTAGTTATGTTTTCAAAATGGCCAGATCTAGCCACACTGAGAAGTGAGAATGAGATAAAATATAATACGTGGATGTCTATCGAAGATGACGTAATAATGTGTGGGCGGAATATACACAACATACAAGACCTTGGCTGTCGATTTGCGTAACGTCACCGTCTCTCCCTCATGTGCGTTGAATCAATTCATTAGCAAATATAAATATACGTTACACAAATCAAGGCCAATATGCCTACAGCAAATACGAATAATATTGTTTATGTAATTTCAAAGCCTGAAATAAAAGGCCTCTGAACTAAATTTGTGGGTAAACTGCGGATTAAGAACTGTTACCCGTCTTTGCCTGTTGGTCTACTGCATAGAAGTAGCCTATAGTGTAATACATAATTCTTATTGTTTTCAAGTAATGATTCTGGCAAAGTGTGGAATTCTAACAGTTTGTTCCCGAAAATAATGTACAGGACCTTTACTTTATGCATTAGTAAAACAGTATAAGTGACGTCATAATTTAGTAAGATGGAATAGCCGATTGTCATTTCTTGAATTAGATTATGACAACTTTCTTCTTAATAAGTTAGTATTTAATAGAGTGAGAGGAAGGTCCGTGTAGTATTTTGGGCCATTTAACTTAAAATTCTAGTAACGCCTTTAACTCTATTTTAAATGCTATAAAGTGTATAAACGATAGACAGTATACAGTATATTGATAACTCCGCCATGGCCGGTCCCAAGCCCGGATGAGAAAGGAGGAGGGGGAGGAGTAACAATCTCGTTAAAAAACCAGGGTTCAGTTGGCTCCGACTGATAGTACTCTGTAAGGGCCCCTAGCCAGGGTTACGGTGAAGACCTCAACGGCAGATTCGGCGCAGAAGGAGTCCTTTATCATGGCGGAAGTGGCAACCCTCTAGATGGGGTTAGTACATCCAGGAGTTGGACCTAAAGCTTCGAGGTGGCAGCCCCACCAATGGTCTACTCTGCATAGCGTTGGAACGCGATCAGAGGAAAACATATTACTCGTATTCTTCACAATGGTAACTCGGACGGACTTAACCAAAGACGACCTCAACGTAGAATTAAGGACAAACGATTTGGTATAAAGGATCGGATTAAAGTGGGAACTTGGTCGGAACAGGCAACTCTTGCCTAAACCAGGAAGTGAAGAAGAAAAAGTATATTGATTTAGGCTTTCGCGGTCGGAGTTAGTACAATGATCATGAAAATGATTTCCGGGCTGTTGGCCGTGATGTTGAGGCTTGTAGTTCTCTGGCGAAACATCGGGGAACTACAAGCCCCAAAACCACGGCCAACAGCCCGTAAATCTTTTACAAGATCATCATGGTATGCAGTATAGATTGCTTTGATGATAATTATTCCTTATAATAATTTTCATAAATTGTTTTAAAATTATATTTATATAAAATATATTTCCGTATAATTTGGACTGATGTCGTGTAATTATGGCCGGGGAATGGTATGATTTGGGCCGTTGCGTTATAGGTAATATTTTCACATTTAAGTACTTGTATTTTAATGATACATTTGAAAAATATAAGTAGCCTGCGTAGAATACATACTCCTCCAAACTACATCGCGCCACAGGCCTAGAAAGCCCTTGGCCTACCAGCCGGCTGCTGGCCTCACATCCGCATGTGTTAATCGCAGAGGTAGAGGAACATTCAGCCATTGTAGGAGTGACATGTGGTCAACATGTCGAGTCCCCCACTGTACAACATGTCCTGTACGAATGCATCAAATATGAGGCCAGACGAAGGGACTTACGTGAGGCTGCACTAAACGGTGAAATGAACTGGCCGCCTCCTCTACGGTTTTGGACAGAAAAACAGCCATACCAGGCGGTGAGAAGGTCCTTACTCACCGCCAAGAGAAAGACATCCGCAGACAAAGAAGAAGGGATTAGATGTAATCTAGCAATAAGTTAGTAAATTAAGTATTAGTTTTAACACTTAGGTTAAACAACACCATGTAAATATTACTAGATTAGGTAGTAGATTTAAGACTTAAGTTAAGGTTTAATATGTAAACATAACTGTATATAAGTAGTATTAAGAACAAACACCCGAAACTTGTATCCAGAAAATGAACAAAATAAAAAAACCAGAGAGTAATTAGGGACAAGAGCAGACCTGGGGATATGGGCATTAAGCCCGAGGAAACCCAGGGGAATGGTGGTGGGGCTCTTAACCCTTAAATTGGCAAAACACAAATTTCTTCTGTTAGATATTTGAATGTGGCGAACCGCAGTGAAAACGGAATCTTGTGTAACTGTTATTGTTAGGGATATTGTATAATTAGATACACATTTAAGTGATTTCTTTTTGTTCGTTTTCTTCTAATGTATTTAAAATATTTAATTAATTGAACCAACTGATGTATCCAAAAGGATACATTATGAATTTAAGGGTTAAAAAAAAGTCCCTCAGCCTTTATAGCTGGTTTCTCAACCTGGAGTCGCTGCATACTGTAGCTACCAAAATGCCTCACGATGCTGGGTGGGCACCGGTCCCAAAGTGGCCGATATACCATGAGAACATTTCTTCCCCCATGGAGACACGAACCAGTGCAAGTCCCGCAACTCTGCGCCAAGGCTTCCTGCCTTAACACTCGGCTACGGCGCGGAACAAAGTACATACTATACTTATTTTATTTTTACCAGGTTATCCACAATAGTGTGTAAATTATTTTATTGGCAGTAACAACAAATTAAAAGTCTTCCATGTGTTCTCACAATTTTGAAAAGTAAACTGCACAGCTATGTCTCAGCAACAATTTCACTGATACAACCAGTGGCCGTCCATGAAATGAGTAGTGGGTAGGTCACAATTATTGAAGTTAAAGAATTAAATAATCAAAACCAGCAAACACACACACACACACACACACACACACACACACATATATATATATATATATATATGTATATCCATCCATAGTAATTCTGCCCGAATGCAGGTCCTTCACTGCAATCATAGCATTTTCATGCTATGCTTGCAGGTTTACTAGGGAATATATATATATATATATATATACAATAAATTTACCTGTTAATTAATATTTGTTCTTCGTCATTTCAATGTCCAGACGATTATTAAAAAATGCGTGCTTCTAAACTTTTACGGATAAATGTATCATATCTGTTACATCTAAATTTTCTAACATCTTTTGACACCTTACTAATTGTTGACCTTTCACTCTGAGAGCGAGAGGGTCTTCAAATGTGAATAATTCTTCGTAACGTCAAAACGGCCATGCAGAGTGGAGTATATTTCTTTTGCAAAGATATTCACAGTACCGTCTACTTGGAGGTACGTTAATGGCCCCTTTGCTGGAATAGATTTTTCAACACACTTATTTTGTGGGCGTTACAGACTTGGCTAGTCACATAGATAGATAGATAGATAGATAGATAGATAGATAGATGGATGGAAAGCTCTGCGGCCATCACTTAAGTGTTGGCGGTGAGCGATCCATTTTGGTAGCCCCGAGTTCCTGTAAAATACATTAGCCCCGGTTTAAATTTTGAATTCAGATTTGAAGTTAATTAGCAGAGTGAAGTCGGAAGCGGACCTTTTGGGGTTCTATTCCAGCATTTGCTCTTTGGAATGAGGGAAACCGCTTAAAACCTCAATCATACAACCATACGTGGTTTTGGAGTCCAAAATGGCCCCTTCGCAAATATCTGTCCCGGCGATAAAAAATGTTAGTTATACGGACTATTTAACTCATGCCACAAATGCTAGTCAATGACCAATCGTGTTTCAATGAATTTTGTTTTACAACCAATGACAGTCGTGTTTCACCTCGCTCTTTATCGATTTCTCTTTATCAGCTCCTGCTTTTGTGATAAAGAAAGCTCCTCCTTTGTAATGTTCTGAACAGGTCAAAGCATTATTTTTCTCCAACAAATACATTGAATATAGCAAATAATGAAAAGATTCCTTGATTTTACTGAGTTGTTTACTAAAAAAATTAATGAATAACTCGTAATGTTGATTATGATATATAGTTTGATGTATTTCATTATTTCTCCACTTGGGTGCACTCTTACAATATTGCGATCTTATTTGGCAATAAATAATATGATCAAGAAGCAGTGAATGAACATAACCTCACATTTCTGATTTGTTTTCAAACATCGCCGTTTACATAAAATATATAAATATTATAAAATAATTATAGTTAAACAATGATTTGTGAGTAAACAGCTTAATTTTATTCGTTAAATAGTCCTAACAAATGCCACTCTTGATTTCCAAATTATCGATAAATTCACGAAGTGAGTTGTGAATTTATCGATAATTTGGAAATCAAGAGTGGCATTACTTATGACTATTTAACTCATGCCCCAAATGGGAGTCAATGACCAATCACGTTACAATGATTTTTTATTTACAACCAATCACTGTCGTGTTTCGCCTAGAATTTACCAACTAAAGTTTATCATAAGAAAGAAAGCACCTCCTTTTTAACATTCTGAATAGGTCATAGCATTATTTTGCAGTGACCGACTCTCTAAGAAATACGGCTACCAGATTGTATGTATATAGTGCATAAATGTCAACACATACCGCATGCGGGAGTTAAAATAAAAAAAATATGTTGCAATAGATTATACCACCAAAAAAAGAAACCACTGTTTGCACTTTCTTAAATGTATTTTTTCCCAGAAAAACATAATTGTCATACTTACTTCATAGGACATCAGAAATGAATTAATATACAGTTTGATGTGTTTCATTTTTTCTCCACTAGAGTGCATTCTTACAATATTGCGTTCCTTTGGCAATAAATAATATGGTCTGGTTGCAGTGACGAACAAAAGAAGCAAATGAAGCGTTCCGATCGTTTCTCATTTGTTTTCAAACTTCGACGTTTACATTAAATATATAAATATTTTAATATAACTATATTTAAATAATGATTTGTGAGTAAACAGCTTAATTTTATTCGTTAAATAGTCCTAACAAATGCCACTCTTGATTTCCAAATTCGCACTATGGCCCTGTGGTCGACTCAGCCTCTAACTGAAATGAGTACCAGACACTTGTTCTGGGGGTAAAGGCGGCCGTCACGCAGGGCTGACAACCCGGCTGACACCAAGTGCCGATTGTCTAGAAAAAGTGGGAGCCTTAACCTCCTACTACCCCAAGGGCCTCCCGAGGCCTGTAGTGGGATTACTTTACTTTACTTTACTTTTTAAATGCCACTCTTGATTTCCAAATTCTCTAGATAAATTCACTCCTCACTTCGAGAGTCGTGAATTGATCGATAATTTGGAAATCACTCGTGGCATTACTTATGATAAAAGGGCATCAGAGCTGGGTGTCATTAAATAATTATAAACGATAATCGGTACAGGTGGCTTCCAGAGAATTTAAGCTGCAATGTAAATCTACAGTTTTGTACTTTTGTACAAATTCAACCCCTTTTTTCAAAGGTGTGACGACAGTCTTGCTCAAAATATTTTTTTCATATTTTTTAATATTGTTTTAGAGAATTAAGTAATGGTTATTTAGTTGCTTCTAAAATAAATTTAAAGATACAAAATTAAAACGACATACTTTTGTCAGAAAACTACATGCATTCAATCGTAATTTTGATAAAATAATGTCAATAACGACATTTTCATCTATCAAGAATACAAATGACAACCTTATTTTAAGTAAAGAAAAACGTTTCGTGAACAACTTTACCATACATTATTATCTTAATATATAAAAATGTCGTGTCACGTTGTTTGTCCGCGATGGAATCCTAAACTACTGAACCAATTTTAATAAAATTTTGCATACTGTGTGCAGTTTGATCCAACTTGAGACTTAGGGCAGTTTATAACTAAATTTATAGTCGCATTATTTTTTATTGCAAATAATTTGTTTATTATTTAACAAAGAGTTATAATTATCTGTGAGTTCCATACGATTCTAACATATGGCGGTGTAATTATCTGTGAGTTCCATACGATCCTAACAGATGGCGGTGTAAGGTAATTTGGTAAGGTAATTGGTTTATTATTTAACAAAGAGAGATTCAGATGGCTGTGCTTTTTGTTGCAACCGCGAATTTCAATTGAATTACAAATATTGATTATTTCATAATTTAAGTGTGTTCAGTGTTTATTTTATTTTCAATAATATTAATTTCGTGTGTAAGTATTAGTTTTAAGTAATCTGGCTGAAAGACAGCAACTGAATTTATATGTTTAACGTATACCTTAGCCACAGCAACGCGTGGCCGGGACTTCTAGTAAATTTATATAAAAGTCTTAATATCTAGGAATAACTTATTATCTATCAAGTATATAAAATGAAAACCTTATTTTAAGTAAACAAAAACTTTGCGAGAACAACGTTGTCATACGTTATTATAATTTTTTATAAAACTCATAATAATATCGGTGAAGAACTTTTTTATCTGTCAAGGTGAATATTCCATTCTTCTTTGCTTCTGAAATAGGTAAATTCAGTTTATAAGCTCTATTTAGTTTAAGAAAATTCAAGTCCGTTTTCTGGCGCCTTGAGTTCACAATATTTGCAGTGTAGAATTCCTCCTAAAAGTTAAGAATTTTTATAGAAGATTTTTCCGACTTGATCGTTCTTTAACATGCACATTTTCGTGTCTGTGATTTTAACTAATTTTTAATGTATTACTGTAGCCCATCTCTACAAGCTTTTTTAATTCGAAAAAAATCTTCATAACACATTTCATCTACTGAATACGGCTTGCCATTTTTCTTTGCTTGCCTAATGAGTGTCAGATACTGTTCAGGAACATGGATTGGAACAGACTTTTTGAATTTCTTGATATGTCGTTCAATCACTGAATGGGCACTATCACCATCATTCTGGGTATGTCCAGTTATTAAGTATTTATGGGTCACTGATTGTGTATTTGATAATTGCGAACATGTACAAGGCGAGAATGCATTTGTTTTAATTTTGACCCGTACAGTTGTCGCTGTAGAATATTACATCTATGACTTTGTTCTCGGCGTGAGGCTTAGTGTTTATACCATTAAGATAGTGGCATACACATGAGCCAATTTCATTAGCCCCCCCATTCATTCCCCATTCATGGCATATGTTCTGTCCATAGAGTCTGCGATACGTAACTTTTCCTATTATATCTGATTTTTATCATAAAGATCGTCTAGCTTCCTGTTACGTAGTTTACTTCATTCACCTGTCTGTTTGTCTCTCTTCGGTCTAAACATTTTCCTAAGTATTTAGTCTCAAATACTCGAAACCCAAATACTCGGTTCGTTTACGAGCCTGAAAATCTTTGACTCTGGACCCACGGCTTATAGTCCCTCCCGGAAGACTCGTCCATTGGATATTTCCAACCTAAAAATCTGTCGACCACGGCCGGGTTTGAACCCCCCAATGTGGTGTGGGGCATATAAAAATTACATAAAAACAAGAAGTTATATTAAGTTGAAGATATATATATATATATATATATATATACACACACAGATATATATATATATATATATATATATATGGCCATCATCATCATAATCATCCTTATCATTATCATCAACATCATCATCCTTCAACGGTGTGGAAAGCAACAGGAAGCTACCACACCTATAATTTCCTACCAAAGCTGCAAAGCATAGCATGAAAATGCTATGATTGCAGTGAAAGACCTGCCCTCGGGCAGAATTACTATGGATGGATATATATATATATATATATATATATATATATATTATTTGCGAGAGGAGATATACCTTGGATATCTGATAAATGTAATCTATATAAAATCTATAGGGTCTGTACGAAACTGTTTTGTTTAAACTGTGAATTGTCGTAGTGGCCTAGTGGTGTCTGGTTCCGGTGTTAAAGGATTTTTTGGGCGTAAAACTCTTGAAAAGGATTATGTACGGAAATGAAGTAATGTTGTGGACATCTTATCGTATATTCATTTCACTAAATAAATCTCAACCCTTTGGAAAGAGACATGTGAGCAAAATAGGTCGTCCCATTCGCGCATAGATTTGAATTCCGATGCTGCTGGCCTGAACCATTAGAGTTCATGATTACATAATATGCTAACAGTAATAACTAAACTGTGAAATATTAATGTTTTAATTTCCGTTTTAAATAATTTATAAACAATTTTTCTCAGTTTCACATCCACTGACGTTTCTTCGTAACGTGCCAGTTATTACGTCATCATTATAATTATTGCTATGCAACTAGAAGAATTTTGCCAAGAAAGTTTATGAAATTAATTTTTGTAATAAAACATGAATTGAACGTATTGGATAAAGCTGCATCCGATTTAAATAAAATATATAACTCTGGATTTCTCGTGGAATTCGCTGTTTAAGTAAGTTATTCTTATATACAGTTTTATCTTTTAAAAAGTTACAATAAGATAATTTTTAAAAAAAATATGTTTGCATTAGACTTCTAATATGCATTCAATCATAGCATTTTGCATCTTCTTTATCATCTTTTTTGGGATCTGAAGTCGATCTTGGCGAATTACTAGTTACCATCTGGTCTCTGGTTTCAAGGTTCATCAGTTTAAAAGTGGCTGTAGGAATAAATTGATGTTAAAGGCTGTTTAAATTCTCATCACAAATTCTTTCGCAAGGAATTAAATACGTGGGTCCCCTGTATGCGTATCCGGCATATATTGGAACCTCAAGCTTAAAAAAAGTATCAGCGAATTATTTCGTGTCTCTTTTGCCCTGATTTAATTTGCTCAGCTATTGATCCCAACTATGAAAAAGCGTCGTTAAATATAAATAATAATGTAACACTGATAGAACAGTTTGACTTTATCAACTTTTCCTTACTATTACACAATTGAGATTATTTCATAAGAATTGTTATAGATACCGGTCTATTTCCAACACCAAAATTGAAATATTTGTTTAGGGTTTTCTCCCATTGGAGGTTTATCTTCTCTACAGCAAAGCAAATTCTCTTACCTGTTAATTCATTTCTCATCTCTCTGCCATTGAAAAGTGAAAATGTCTCACCTATTGATGATTTCTATCATCTTCTGAATTGCTTCTTTGTCTGGTTTCTCGCCAAAGGTTTGTCCAGCAACGAGGGATTCACAAAAGTTAATCTACTTCAGATTTAGTCATTGGGGTTTAGATGTACACAAACACCCTCCACCCACTTCAAAATTGTGTAATTCCTATGTGGACGGTGTTTACTTATGTTTGCTGTTAGTTAAACAGATACTTTCTCTAACTTGGTCTGGGCAAGTCTATGTGTTTTTTCTCTTAAGTTGTCCTGTGCTGTCATTGAAGTTTACTATTGAATTTGATAACTGGAACCTATGAAGTCAATCACTATGTACTAGTTTAATGCGATATTTAAACAGCAGCGGTGACAAAATTAATGCCTCTCACTATTGAATAAGAAATTATATTATCAGGGGGAACAGAGATGCTATTGAACACTGATATGTTTGGATAAATGTTGACAACGTGCTATTGGCATGGTTCCACTTGGCTGGATCCATCCATCCATAGTAATTCTGCCCGAGGGCAGGTCTTTCACTACAATCATAGCATTTTCATGCTATGCTTTGCAGGTTTACTAAGGAATAATATATGTGCTAACTTACCGTTGCTTTCCACACCGGTGAAGGATGGTGATGATTATGAAAAGGATGATGATGATGATGATGATGATTGCCGGATGAGACGGGACCCACAGTTCAAATTCACTCTCGGATAACTTATCCCTTGGATTATGATATCCCAAAAAAAAATTCACCGACCGCCCGAGTTTGAATTGCCGACCCTCCGGACCACATACAAAGAACTAAGACTCTAGCCCAACAAGGACGTTAGTTAATAGCTATAACTATTATTATTTCCTCACTTTATACCAGTAAAGATATATATATATATACATATATAGCAGAGTGCAGAATATTCATAAACAAGTACCGGAGGCTTGAATATTAACTTAAATTATTTTGTAAACATAATTTTTTTCATTCAAGTTGAATTTCCAGAGGTTGGGTATTACGGATAGCAGTAAGAAGTAAGGAAGAAATAATCGATGAATGGAGGAGTTGAATGAAGTTGAGTGTGTAACGATGAATTATAATAGATACTGGCATCTATTACTCTTTGCGTAGAATTTATTTTCAAATGAAGAATATCTTAATTTTGATGTTAAGTTTGATAGAGAAGTTATGCCATCAAAAGGTAAAATTGATTCTTGGCTTATAAGATTTTAATATAAAACAACAACGATTACTACTACCCCAATACAAATACAATTACTACTACTAATACTAATACTACCACCAGACCACCACTACAACTAACACTAATACTGCCACTACTAATATTACTACTAACTTTTACTACTACTACTAGTAGTACTATTACTAATAGTACTACCACTACTACGTTTACCACCACTACTACTATCACCACAACTACTACTAACAATTCTAGTACTGCATACACTACTACCACTATTTACCACCACTACCATTACTACCACCACCACTACTACTACCACCACTACACCTACTACTACTAACATTATACTACAAACACCACTACTATTAAGACAACCACAACTACTATCACCACAGCTACTACTATTAACAATTCTACTATAACCACTATTACTACCACCACAAATACTACTACTAAGAATTCTACTACCACTAACTACTACCACCACCACTACCACTACTACCACTACCACTACTACTACCACCAATACTACTACCACCACAAGGACTACAACTAACAATTCTACTACTACCACCAGTACTACTTCTAAGTAAAGTAAAGTGATCCCACAACAGGCCCGGAGGCCCTTGGGGTAGTGGGAGGTTAAGGCTCCCACTTTTTCTAGACAATCGGCACTTTTTGTCAGCCGGGTTGTCAACCCTGCGTGACGGCCGCCTTTACCCCCAGAACAAGCGTCTGGTACTCATTTCCGTTAGAGGCTGAGTCGACCCCAGGGCCATAGTGCCGCCAGAGGGTTTGGGTCAGTTTAAAAATCCTGACCCCAGCGGGACTTGAACCCTCGACCCTCCGGCTTGTAGCTCAGTGCCTTAACCACTACGCTACGGCGTGCCCCATTACTACATATAATATTATTACCATCACCACATATTCTACCACCACTGCTACTACCACCACTACTGCTATCACCACCAACATTACTACTACTACCACCAACCACCATTACTACCATTACCACCATAACTATCACTAGCACTACTAACACTACTACCACCATCACTAGTACAACCACTACTACTAATACTAACAACACTACTACCGCCACTACTACTATCGCTACTACTACCATTTCTACGGGCACAACCACTATCACTACCACAACCACTACCACAACTATTACTATTATTACCAATACTACTATTACTACCACTAACAGAAATACATCAATACTACCAATACGACTACTACCACTGTTAGTATTACTACCATTACTGCTAGCACCACTACTACTACCACTACTATGACCATTAATAGTACAACCACTACTAATTTTAGTATTACCACTACTACCAATGCAACCACTACTATTACTATTACTACTTCAACCATTACTACCACTATTTCATCTACCACCAACACCACTACTACTACTGTTTCTACTAATACTACTATTACCATTACTACCTCTGCTACTATTTCTACAACTACCACCACAACTACTACTATTACTAATGCTACCACAACTACTACTACCAATACTAATAACAACACATTTAATATTACTACCACTAATAAAACTACCACTACCACTACTACTACTTTTAGTACCACTACCACTGCTACTACTACCACAAGCACTACTACTACCTATATCATACTACTACCACCACCTCTAACAACACTACTATTACTACTTCCATCACAACTACTATTACTACTACTACGACTACTACTAATACTATCACTACTACTATTACTACCTCAACTACAAATTTCATTACCACCAGCCCTACTAATACTAATATTACTACTACTAATAACAGTACTACTACTATTACTATCTCTACTACTTCAACTACTAATACTATCACTACTACTATTACATCAATATTTAGCACTACTACTTTTACTACCATACTACTAGCTCTACCACAACTACTACTAGGTTACTTCTATTACAACTACTATCACTTATACTACTACTACCACTAATACTACTACCACTAATACTATCACTACTACTGCTACTACTAATCTTATTACTGCTAACACCATCACTACTACAATTAATACTAGCACCATAACTACAACTACTATTCCTACTTTTAACACTATTACTATTAAGACCACTATTACTGCAATTATCAACAAACGTACTACTATTACTACTACCACAACTACTACTAATATTATTTGTACCAGTACTACTATTACTACCACTAATACAAGTACTACTACAACCACCACAATTACTACTACTATTTTTACCACCACCACATCACCACAAATACTATTACTACTACCACGACTACTATTACTACCACTACTACTAATATTATTATTACCAATACTACTGCCACTACCACCATCAATACTACTACTATTACTACTACTAACACTACTACTACTATTACTACTACTACTACAACTACCACTACCACTAACAGCACCACTACAACTACTGCTACTATTACCAAAAATACCATTAATATTTCTACTACTACCACCACAGCTACCATTACTACCAGCACTACCTCCACTACTACTACTACTATTACTGCTACCACCACTTCTACTACTATTACTACTACTACCTCCGCTACTATTACTACCACTACTACTACCGCTAATACCACTATAACAACTACTATTATTACTACTACCATCCTTACTAATATATTACTACTACTATCATCACTGCAACTACTACTACCATTGCTACTACTACAAGTACTACTACTACTACTACTACTCCTACCAACACTATTAATACTACCACCATTTCTACTATTTCTACTACTACCACTAAAACATAAACACCATTACTACTACCACTACAACTGTTAATGCTACTTTCACTACTATTATCACTACCACTAATTTTACCACAACCACAACTACTACTAGCACTACAAATATTACTACCACTACTACAACTACTACCACCATTACTACTGCTAGTATTACTACTATTACCACATCTACTACTACTACTATAATTACTACTACCACCAAAACTACTACTACCACTACCACCACTAATAGTACAACTACCGCCACTAATGCTTTCATTACCTCCACCACTACTACTTGGTCTAATATTATTACCAATACTACTAATACTACTACAACTACCATTACCAACACCACTATTACTACTATTACTAACACATACATAACTACTACTACTGCTATTAATACCACTACCACTACTACGACATTAGTATTTCTACCACTACTGCAAGTACTTTTACGACCAGCAGCAGTACCGACATTATTAATATTACTACTACTACTACTATCATTACCATCACTACTACTACTATTACTACGACTACTACTACTACTACTACTACTAACACAACTACTACCACTACAACCATACTTCCATTTATACAACTATTGCCATTATTACCACTACCACTACTAATACTACCATTTCTACCACTACTACTACTACTACTACTGTAATTACTACTTCTAGCATTACCACATCTCCTACTGTTACTAGTATTATTATTAATATTACTTCTAGCACTATTACTAATAATACCACAACTATTGCTACTATCATTACTGCTACTACTTTCACAAGTTCTACTACAACTACCACCACTACTACTGCTATCACTACCTCAACTACCAGTATAACAACTACTATCACTACTAACACTTCCACTCTCAATATCATTAGTTCCAATACTACTAGTACTACCACCACTGCTACCACTAAAAAAACTACTGCTACAACCATTACTACTACTACTACTACCACTATAACTAATACTACTACTAACACTACTACTACAATTTCCACCACTTCCATTACTATTATTTCTACTATTACCACCACCATTAATACTACTACTACAAACACTACCAACACCACCACTACTGCTACTACTATTAATACTATTTCTACTGCTACCACTACTACTACTACTACTACTACTATTAGTACTATTACTATTTCTACCGTTACTACTACTACTACCAGTAACATCATTACAACTATAACCACTACTACTACGACTACTTCTATTACTACTGCTAACGCTACTAATACCACCACTACCACTACTAGCACCAATACTACTACTACAACTGCCGCTTCTACTATCTCCAACACTATTACTAATACAATTACTACTACAACTTCCACTACTATCACTACCACCACCACCACCACTACCACCACAACCACCACCACCGCCAACACTACCACCGCCACCATCATTACTTATATTACTGCCACTATCACAACCACTACAACCACGACCACCACTACCCCATACCACCAGCACCACTACCGCCACCACTACCACCACCAATATCACTAGCACCACCACAATCACAAAGACCACCACCAACACTTATACTACCACTATCACCTCCACTACCACTTGTACCTCTACCACCACCACCACCTACACCACCACAACCACCACTACCACCTCTACCTACACCACCACCACTCCACCTTTGCCACTAACATCAGCAGTACCACCACCACCACCACCACCACTACAACTACAACCACCACCACTACCACCTATACCACTAATACCAACAGCACCACCAGAACCACCACTACCACTGTAATCACCACCTCTACCACCACCACCACCACCTACACCACCACAACTACCTCCACCTACACCACCACCACTCCACCTTTGCCACTAATACCAACAGCACCACCACCACTACCACCACTACAACTACAACCGCCACCACTACCACCTCTACCACTAATACCAACAGCACTACCAGCACCACCACTACCACTGTAATCACCACCTCTACCACCACCACCACTACCACTACCACCACTACTACCCCTACCACCTCCACCACTACCACCACCGCTACCGCTACCACTACCACCACAAGCTGTTCCACTACAACACGTCCACCACCAGAACTACCACTACCACCACTACCTCCAGTACTACCTACCACAACCACCACCATCACCACTACCAGCACCACCACCAACTCTACCACTACCACTACTAACTCTATCACTACCACCATTGCCACCACCACTGCAACCACCACCATCACCACTGCCACTACCACCAACACTAACACCGCCACTTCCACGGAAACTACCACCACTATCATCATTACCACCACCACTCCACTATCATCTTTACCAGCACCAATACTACTATAAAATGTATGTACAATACGAAGATGAACAATTCCAGCACCTACCTCATCCAGTTGGCAAGTACGTGAATTTGTAAAATAGTTGCGAATATATGAGAGATCGTATCACCTCGATTCTACGCTGTCCGTTTCCCGCCGTCAGTGCGTTAGCAGTGTATAGTGAAATCCTCGAGTCTGATGTCCAGTGCTATACTGATCGCACTGTATATTACTGTAATCATATTTTGTCACAATTTTGTAAAATATTGTACTGACACGAAATAAAATATCTCACAATTTGGCAATTTTACCCTATGTACTGCATTTGAATGACTAATGGTCATCTTAAAGGGACTTATAAATTATAGTTCGAGTCAGGATAAGAACAATCATTTTTAAAAACTAACTAACTCGCTGGTACTATACCCGGAGGTTTAAAACCGCGCGGACCTACGATATATTTAACCTTGAATATCGTTTTTCAATCATTCTCTTTGTAATTATCTCCCTCAAATCATGCTTAATGTTATTTTTTGCGCAATAATGCTTATTGTCGTACTTACAGCAATGGTGACCATGATTGAAAGTTCAACTTTTACATTTCGGGGTTGCCAAAGTAAATAACTGTTCTAAAATATACTAAACCACGTCTGCGAAGTAAAACCACTGCCCTCTTTGTATACTACGTACAATGAATGCACAAAAATATATCCAAAAGGTAGTGTTAATATGCATTAATACAGTATACGAAACAAATCACTACATTTTAAGTGAACTGCACTTTATTCCAAAAAATATAAAACAACAAATACATACTTGCTGTCATTTCATAACTGACTCATGTCACGGTCTGCTAATAAACACCTAATAAACATTGGTCACACTGTTAACGCCTGTCATTTGTTTATAATTAACGCAAATATTTCCAAACAAGAAGTTATTATTTTACTATTATTTATTATTTGAGAACACCACCACTCAACAAATTATGTACAACGCACGTTCGTGATGTGTTTTACACAATCTTGGAAATTAAGATCCTCGCTATCGATCGGTTTTTAAACATTTTCATCGCTTCTGTAAAAACCAATTCCCAACCTCGCATTATAAAATACTATAATCCCACTTAAAGGGAAAGACGTGCATGGAAACTTCTTGTAGGAAAGCCAGAAGGAAAACGCCCAGTTGGTAGACCAAGAATGAGGTGGGAGAACAACATTAACTATGATTTGAGGGAAGTAGATTATACAGGGAATGATTGGAAAGCATTAGCTCAGGATAGGGATGTATGGAGAGCTTATGTCCGTGCGGCCATGAACCTACGGGTTCGATAGTGCCAGTGAGTAAGTAAGTATAATCCAACTTAAACTTTGGCCCACCTACTGGACTCTTTCTGTCTGATTTAACTATGATGTTTCCGACCCGCCATTCATGGCATATGTTCTAGCATACAGTATACTTTTCCTATTATATCTGATTTACCATAAATATCATCTAGCTCCCTGATATGTGGTTTTTTTTTCATTCACCCGTCTGTTTGCCTCTCTTCGGCCCAAAAATGTTCCTAAGTATTTATCTCAAATACTCGGAACCCAAATACTCGGTTCTTTTACGAGCCTGAAAATCTTTGACTCTGGACTCACGGCTTATAGTCCCTTCCAGAATACTTGTCTCGTGGATTTTCTCATCCTAAAAATCCATCGCCCACGGCCGGGTTTGAACCCGCAATGTGGTGTGAGGCGTATAAAAAGTACATACAAAAAGAGGTTATATTAAGTTGAAAATAAATACCCAGAAATAAGTAAATAAATAAATGTATATTATTATTTGTGAGATGAGCTATTCCTTGGATATCTGATAAACGTAATCTACATAAATTGTAAATCATATAGACCCTGCACTATAGGGTCTGTATGAAACTGCTTTGTTTAAATCGTGAATTGTTCTGGTGACCTAATGGTGTCTGGTTCCGGTGTTGATGGATTTTTTTGGGCGTACAAATCCTGAGAAGGATTTTGTACGAAAACCAAGCAAAGTTGTGGAACTCTTATCACATATTTACATCACGTAAATTAATCTCAACCCTGTGGAAAGAGACTTGTAAACAAAGTATGTCGTCCCATTCTCGCCCAGATTTGAAATCCGATGGTACTGGCCTGAACCATTAAAGTTCATGATTTCATAATATACTAATAGTAATAACTAACCTGTGAAATATCAATGTTTTAATTCCTGATTAAATAATTTATAAACAATTTTTTTCTGTTTCACATTCACTGTTCACGTTTCTTAGTAACGTGCGAGTTAATACGTCACCATTGTAATTATCGCTATGCAACTAGAAATATTTTGTCAAAGCTGTTTATGAAATTTATTTTTGTAATAAAAACATGAATTGAACATAATGAATAAAGCCGCATACCGATTTAAATACAACATGAAAATCTACATTTCTAGTGGAATTTCCTGTTTAAGTAAGTTATTCACATATACAGCTTTATCTTTAAAAAAGTTACAATAAGTTAAATTTAAAAAAAACTATATTTACATTAGACATTTAATATGCATTCAATGACAGCATTTTTATTTTTCTTTATCATCTCTTTTGGGCGCTGCAGTCGATCTTGGTAAATTACTAGTTAGTATCAGCTCTCTGGTTCCAAGGTTCACCAGTTTAAAGGTGGCTGAAGGAGTCAAATGATGTTACAGGCATTTTAAATCCTGATCACGAGACATATGGAACGGACTAAATACGTGAGTCCCCTGTATGCGTATCCGGCATATAATGGAACTTCAAGCTTAAAAAAAAAATTGAGCGAAATAATTTGAGTCTCTCTTGCACAGATTTAATTTGCTATGCTATTGATCCCAGCTATTAAAAAGTGTCGTTAAATATAGATAATAACCTAGCACTGATAAAAGAGTTTGATTTTATCAACTATAATTTTGCTTACTATACATAGTTCAATTTCGTTCGAAAGAATTTTTATGGATACCGGCCTAACTTTCAACCCCAAATTGAAATATTTGTTTAGAGTTTTTCCCCTAGAAGGTTTATCTTCTCTACAGCAAAGCAATTTCTCTTACCTGTTAATTTCTATTCTCTCTGCCATTTAAAAAGTGATACTTCCTTACGAGCATTCATGCTTTTTAACATCTTCTGAATTGCTTCTTTCTCTGGTTTCTCGCCAAAAGTTTGTCCAGCAAAGAGGGAATGACAATAGTTAATCTACTCCAGAATTAGTCATTGGGGTTTACATGTACACAAACACCCTCCACCAACTTCAAAGTTATGTGGTTCCTATGTGGAGGGTGTTTACTTATGATTGTTATTAGTTAAACAGATACTTTCTCTAACTTGGTCTGGGCAGGTCTATGTGTTTATTCTCTTAAGTTGTCCTGTGCTGTCATTGAAGTTGACTCTTGAATCTGATAACTGGAATCTGTGAAGCAAATCAGTATGTACTAATTTAATGTGATATTTAAACAGTAGCGGTTGTAATAGTAATATCTCTCACTCTTGAATAAAAAAATATATTACATTATATAACAGAGATATATTGACACTTTGGGTGGGGATGGTACAAGTGATATTGCATGGTTTCACTTGGCTGGATGGATTCACAGAATTGACAAGCGATAATAATTATGTCCGTTTTGCAATGAGCATAAAAACTGGCAACATATTGTGTCATTTTGCAAAGTAACCTAATTACTTAGATTCCTGTTACTACCAAGAGACATTTTGAAGAATGGCGATTTTGGGATCTATTAGGGGTGGTCGAGCGCGAAGAAAAGACAGGGAAGTTTTTTGATGCAGTGAGAAAATTGAGAGAGAGCAAAATTGGAGCTTAGAGAAAGAACTTCTAGCAATCCATCCATCCATGGTAGTTCTTCCCGAGGGCAGGTCTTTCACCGCATTCATAGAATTTTCATGCTATGCATGCAGGTTTACTAGGGAATTATAGGTGTGATAGTTTCTCGTTCCTTTCCACACTGGTGAAGGATGATAATGATAATGTTAAGGATAATAATGATGGCCGAATGATTTTCGGGAACCGTTGGGCCCTAAACTTCCTGACATTTGTCTTACAGGTGAGGAAAATCCCCGAAAAAAATCTCACCCAGGAGCCTGTCTCGACTGGGAATTGAACCAGGGCCCGCTGCGTGACAAGGCATCACTCTACCTTGAGACCATAGCAATGGACAAATACAATATATATATATATATATATATATATATGTGTGTGTGTGTGTGTGTGTGTGTGTGTGTGTGTGTTTTAACACTAGCGGCCTCAATTTTTGTTTAGTCGGAACCAAACTCTTGGCATATAGCAATAAATTAAAACCGTCAAAATCAGACCATTACTTGGACTTCTGAGGAAATGCACTCAGTTTACGCACTCAGTTTTCCTGCGTGACGGACTTTTATAATTTTAAGATTAACACCTGTGTAAATCACAACGATTACCGATACTTAGCATATAGATGTAGTTAATAGAAATCATATTTCCTCACGAGTGAGAAGGGTCCTCCTTAACGGGAGGTTCATAACTGAGTTAATTTAGATACGCTTGTTTCCTTACAGATAACAGCTAGTGGCATGTGGTTAGCACATCCTCTCAAAAAATCATGTAGACAAGTAATGTATAACTTTGTAGCCAAAGGTCGAATAAAGAGTGTACAGAAGCTATAATTTATACTAGAGGATCTTTTACGAATCCGAAAGTTTTCAGAGACGGGACCCATGGTTCAAATTCACTCTCGGAGAACTTATCCCTTGGATTTTGACATCCAAAAAAATCCACCGATCGCCCGAGTTTGAAATGTCGACCCTCGGGACCACAGACAAAGAACTAAGAATCTAAGCCCAACAAGGCCGTTATTTAATAGCTATAACTATTATTGTTCCCTCACTCTATACCAGTAAATATATATATAGCACAGTGCACAATATTCGTAACAAGTACCGCATGCTGGAATATTAACTTAAATTACATTGTAAACTTAATTATTTAATTCAAGTTGAATTTCCAGAGGTTGTGTGTTAAGGAAGCCAGTAAGAAGTAAGGATGAAATAATCGATGGATGGAAGAGTTGAATGAAGATGAGCCTGTAATGATGAATTATAATAGATAATGACCTCAATTATTCTTTGCATGGAATATAATTACAAATGAAGAAATATCTGAATTTTGACGTTAGTATGATAGAGAGAAGGTATGTAACTAAAAACGTAAAATTGATTCTTGGATTATATTATGCAATTTTAATATAACATTACTACTACTACTACTTCTACTACTACTATTATTATTATTATTATTACTATTACCATAACAAACACTACTACTACCACTACTACTGACTACCTACACCACTACAAATACAACTACTACCGCTAATAGTAAAAGTAACACCTACACTACTACTGCTACTACTACTACTACTACTACCACTACTACTAGTACTACTAACACTACTGCCACTAACACCATTACTAATACTACTACCATTACTATCATTAATACTATCACTAATACTACTATCACTACTACCACTATCACCACTAATACTACCTTTACTACCAGTACTACTACTACTACAACTCACAACCACTAAGACAACTACTACTATTATCTACATCAATACTACTATTAACCACTACTACTACTACCCCCATTACTACTGCTCCCTACACCACTAATACTACTACTAACCTACACCACTATTTCTAACACTGCAACCACTACTACTAGCACTAATGCTACTACCACTACTATTACAAACACTACTCCTATTAATACAACCAAAACTACTACCACCACTACCACTACCTACACTTTACTACTACTACTTCCACTACTACCACCACTACCACTGCTAACACTACTATTACCTACAATTCTACACCCCGCACTACTAATATTACCTGCACTACTACAACTACTACTACTACTACTACTACTACTATTAATACTATTACTACCATTACTGCCACTACCATTATTATTACTACTACTACAACTACAACCACTAACACCATCACTACTATTACTATTAAGTAGTAGATGTGGTTGTAGTGGAAGTATAGTAGAACAAGTAGTAGTGGTAGTGAAAGTAGTAATCGAGGTAGTAGGATTAGTAATAGTAATGGTAGTGGTGGTAGTAGTAGTAATAGTAGTAGTAGTAGCGTTAGTAGTTGTGATGGTGTGGTGGTAGTAGTAGTGGTAGTAGTTGTTGTGGTGGTGGTGGTAATAATAGTAGTGGTAGTATTAGTTGTATATTAGTATTGGTGTTGGTAGTAGTAGTACTAATGTTAGCAGTGATAGAAGTAGTACCGGTAGTGGTACTGGTGCCAGTAATATTTGTAGTAGTAGTGGTAGTACTTGTGGTGGTAGAAGTAGTTTCGGTAGTAGTTGTGTTAATAGTAATAGTAGTATTAGTGTTAGTAGTAGAAGGTAGAAGTGGTATTGTAACAGTAGTGGTAGTAATAATGGTACTAGTAGTAGTAGCTGTGGTGGTAGTAGTAGTGGTAATAGTAGTGGTAGTAGTGGTGATAGTAATAGTAGTAGTATTAGTGTTAGTAGTAGAAGGTAGAAGTGGTATTGTAACAGTAGTGGTAGTAATAGTGGTACTAGTAGTAGTAGCTGTGGTGGTAGTAGTAGTGGTAATAGTAGTGGTAATAGTGGTGATAGTAATAGTAGTAGTATTAGTAGTGATTGTAGCAGTAGTAGTAGTGGTGATATTTGTAGAGGTATTAGTAGTATTAATGGTAGTAGTGTTAGTAGTAGTGATAGAGGTAACAGTATTGATGGTACTAGTAATGCTAGTAGTACTAGTGGTAGTAATGTTGGTAGTAGTATTGCCAGTAGTGGTGGTGATGGCAGTAGTAGCAGCAGTAGTCGTGATTGTAGTGGTGATTGTAGTGGTAGTAGAACTAGTGGAAGTAGTGGTAGTGGTGGTTGCAGTGGTAGTAGTAGAGGTGGTAGTTATAGTGGAAGTAGCAGTGGTGTTAGTAATGGTAGTAGTAGTATTAGTGATAGTTGTGTTAGTAGTAAAAAGCTTTTGTAGAAGAGACCAGCCTTTCTGCTAAATATTGGAGTGCAAGAGAGCGAATGATTTCATTATCAAATGCTCGACATTAGATACCAACCAACCAACCTATTAATCTACTACCATAACTAACACTACTACTACCACAAACATGAAAACTACTAACACTAGTACTATTACCATTATTACTACTGCCACTACCAATTTAATAATCAACCACCATTACTAAAACTTCTACTACCAATAATTCTACCACTAATACCACCACTACCACTACAATCACCATCACCACTACTACTACTATTACTACCACCATCTCAACTATATTACCACTAATAATACAAGTAATATTACCATTACTACCACCAATACTACCACAACCACTAACACCTCCACAATTATTACTGCTACTACATCCACCATTACTACTACTAACACCACTACTACTACTACCACCACCATCACCACTGCCATTTACTACCACTACTACTGTCACAATCACTAATACAGCCACTAATATTAACACTACTCCTACTACAACTAACACTGCTGCTACCACCACTACAACTATCACTACTTCAACTTCAACTACCAATACTACCATCACAACTATTACTACCACCATTTATACTGTCACTACTATCATTTTAATTACAACTACTACTACTACCACCACCACTATCATTACCACTATTAACACTACTACTACTATTGCCATCACCACTACTCAAGCACTACTACCACTATTATTACTACAAGCAAAACTACTACAAATAAAACTATTACTACCACATCCACTATTACTACTACTATTAACACCACTACTACCACTATTACTACTAACACAACTATCACTAATACTACTACTACCATTACTAACACCACTGCTACTTCCACTATAACTACCACCTCTACTACTACCACTGCAACCACCACTACCACTACTTCCACTAGCTCTACTACCACTACAATCACCACTACAATCACGACTACTGCTGCTACTACTGCCATCACCACCACTACTGGCAATACTACTACCAACATTACTACCACTAGTACTACTAGCATTACTAGTACCATCAATACTGTTACTTCTATCACTACTACTAACACTACTACCATTAATACTACTAATACCTCTACAAATATCACCACTACTACTACTGCTACAATCACTACTAATACTACTACTATTACTATCACCACTATTACCACTACTATTACCACTACTACTACCACCACAGCTACTACTACTAGTACCACTATTACTACCACTACTGTTACAATACCACTTCTACCTTCTACTACTAACACTAATACTACTACTATTACTATCACCACTACTACCACTACTATTACCACTACTACTACCACCACATCTACTACTACTAGTACCATTATTACTACCACTACTGTTACAATACCACTTCTACCTTCTACTACTAACACTAATACTACTATTACTATTAACACAACTACTACCGAAACTACTTCTACCACCACAAGTACTACCACTACTACTACAAATATTACTGGCACCAGTACCACTACCGGTACTACTTCTATCACTGCTAACATTAGTACTACTACTACCAACACCAATACTAATATACAACTAATACTACCACTACTATTATTACCACCACCACAACAACTACTACCACTACTACTACCACCACACCATCACAACTACTAACGCTACTACTACTACTACTACTATTACTACTACTACCACCACTACCATTACTATTACTAATCCTACTACCTCGATTACTACTTTCACTACCACTACTACTTGTTCTACTATACTTCCACTACAACCACATCTACTACTACTACAACCAAAATTACTAATATCATTAATACTACCCCCACCAATACCAGTACTTCTACTAACACTACCGTTACCACTACTAATTCTACTACCAACACTACTTTTACTACTACTATTAAGAGCACTACTATCACTTCCACTAGTACCACTACTTCCACTAAAACTACTACCACCACCATCACCACTACTAAGACTACTGCTAATAATACTACTACTATCAATGTTACCACTATTACTACTGCAACTATTACCACAACTACTACACCACGACTACTACAACTACTACTATTACTAGCATTACTACCACCACTGCCACTAATATCACCATCACTACTACTACTACTACTACTACTACTAGTACTACTACTACTACTACTAATAATAATAATAATACCACGACTACTACTACAACTACTACTAACAATACTACCACTAGTACTACTAACACTACTACCAACACCATTACCACTACGACTAATACTACCGCTACTACCACCGATACTAATACCACCAGTGATACTACTTCCACAACTACCACTACCACCAATAAAACTACCACTACTATTAACATCACTATTACTGCCACTACTACTACCATCACCACGACTACTACTACCACCACTACAACTATTATTACTACCACCAACACCATCACAAATACTACCACTACCACCACCACCACTACTACTACCACTTCTAACACTACAACCACTAACTTAACTACAACTACCGCTACTACTACCACCACTACCACGATTACTACTACTGTCACTACTATTACATCCACTCTTTACCATTCCTACTACCACTACTACTATCACCACAACTACTATTACTGTCACTACTACCACTACCACTATTACCACCACCAATAATTTCGCTACTACAATCACTACTAACACTACTACTTCTACCATCACTACTACCACGACTAGTACCACTACTAATACTTCCACAAAAAAATAATATTACTGATACCAGTACTACTAGCACTAACATAACTACCAATAATACTAACTCTACTACTATACTACTACCACTACCACTACTACTACTACCACCACTACTACCACTACTACTATCACCATTACTACTAATACCACTTCTACTACCACCGCCACCACCACCACCATAACTACTTACACTACAACTATTACCAATTCTACTACCACTAAAATCACCACTACTACTACCACCACCAATATTACCAACACTTTTACCACTACCGGTACCACTATTACTACTACTTCTGCTAATACCACCACTACTACCAGAACTACTAATACTACTACGACTACTACAACTATTACTACGACCACTACTATTACTTCCACCACTAACACCATCACTTCTACTACCAACAGAACCAACACTACTATCACCTAACTAACTACCACCTCTACTACTACTACTACTACCACTACCACTAACACCATCACCACTACGATTACTATTATTACTACTTCCACCAGTATTACTAGCATTACTCCCACCATCACATCTACCGTAACTACTACTCCTACTACTACTAATATTACTACTACTATCACCACCACTACTACCTATACTACTACTACTATTACTACCACTACTACTACCATCACTACCACTATTACCACTACCATTACTAATACTACAACAACTACTACTACTAGCACCACCTCTATTACTACCATTACTACCAGTACTACTACCACCACCAATACCGCTACTACTACTACTGCTACTACTACCATGACCATTACCACCACTATCACTAATACTACTACCACGAATATCATTACTACAGCTACTACTATCACTTCTACCACTACTACTATTACTATTATTATTATTACTTCCACCTCTACCACCCCTACTATTACCACCACTACTATTGCTACTACTACTACCACCATCACCACCACTACGATTATTACCACTAATACTACGACTACTACCGCCCCCACTATTTCTACCACTACTACTACAGCAACTACTACTTCTAGGACTACTACTGCCACTACTACTACTACCACCCCATTGAATTATTGTTAATAATATAAATTTTACTCCTACAAATATGAATACTTGGTTATATAGATGGAAATTCCTACCCTAAAAGTATTTGATATAATTCAGACAATGTAGGTAATTTGATTTTCTTCTACTTCATTTTCGTTCTAATTTACAATAGGAGCTAGAAACTCATTTAGAAATATTTTTCAAAAGTAATTAAAATATAATAAAATCTATTTTAACCCAATCAATAGCAAGTAAAGTGGAATCAGAAACATATTAATATTTTGTCACTTTCCAACTTGAATTAAAAGAAAAGCATTCCATATTTTATTAGAACAATTTCTTCCCTGTACATATAGGTTATGGTTATTTTCTCTTATAGGAAGGAATGCTTCAATCCAATGACCTGCAAATAAGAAAAATCATAAAATAATTATTGACCTAATCTCGAACCACTACAACTACTACTACTAACACTAATACTACTACTACTATTAACACAACTACTACCGAAACTATTACTACTACTACTACCACAAGTACTACACTACTACCACTATTATTACTACTACTAATACTACTACTACTGCCACTACCACTGCCACTGCTACTACTACCACTGATACTACTACTACTACTGCTGCTGCTGCTGCTGCTGCTTCTGCCGCTGTTCCCGTCTACTACTAACAACACTAATATGTATTTTTATTACCGTACAAGTATACTTATATGTTTGTGTTAAACACTAAAACCGACTGTAGTTACTTTGTAGGGCAAAGATGCCTTATTTCATGATATATCTAATTTCGCGATATATTTCAATTCGTTGTCACTGAATTAGATGTTTTAAAATGTAGTTCTGGAGTTACTCCATACATGGCATAAGGTTTTTCTTTCCATTTTATTGCTTTGCCCGCCTTTTAGTACCAATACAAAGCCTCAAAAGACATCGTGATGTTCAAAATGGTTGATGTATTTTGTGCTGGCTTTTTTGACTGTATTTAAAGAAATGTTATATATTTTGGGCAACTGTTTATTTAATAGTTATGTAATATTTTAATATCAATTAAACCAACTGATACATGAGGCTTAACTATATAAAAGGACAATAAATAATACAGCAGCTTCCACATTTGCGATTTTATATATTTGTTTTGATGTTATGGCTCGATCCTATATTTAACCGTGTGAATGTAGGCAAAAAAAAAAAAAAGAATATTAATAGGCTTTCATATTAGTTACACTACGTAGGATATATTAGTTACATTACATTTACTTATTTCACCCACTCACAGGGCTATAATATTTAAACCTTTAGGGGCTAAAGAGCCATTTGATTGAAAACATTTCCTACAATTATTACTTCATCGTGTGTAAAAATAAGTTTTTCTGAATTTTTAATTTTCTTTGTTATATTTGTAAATTAATATTATTTTCTATTATTATCATTATTATTAGTATTAGTATTATTATTATTATTTCATGCTTATGTTTATAGTGGTCAATATTTTTGCTAGAAAGTAGGACTTGTGTAGGGCCTATTTGTTTGCAGACATTTTATCACTATCTGTATTTTTAATATCGTTATCTAATATTAAATTTATTTATAGAGGGAAATAGGCTAAAATATCAAATTTCATTCGTAGTTTATTCGATTTTTGTATTTTCCCATATATAGTCTCAGATATTGATTACCAACTTTAATAAAAACGGTGAAATCAGTTATATTTTTAATTTGTAAGCTCCTGTTTTAAAATTACGGAATTAGGATACCACTACCATGGATTTAGGAGCCATACCAAGTATTTATAAAGTCTAGGATAAAAGAAGGAGACATTGGGGAGAACTGTACATCGGTTTGGAGTGAATTAGATAAATATTATCATGGAAGGTTCAAACTACATTACTGTATTCATATTTTGTCACCATTGTCTAAAATGTTATATTTGTACAACAAAAAATAAAAATACGTGAATTAGGCAAGTTTACCCTATGTACTGCATTTGAATCACTAATGATCATCATAGAGGGAATTATAAATTATAGTTCCAGATAGGATAATAACAATCACTTTTAAAATCTAACTCGCTGGTACTTTACCCGCAGGTTTAAGACCGCGCGTACATACGATCTCGGTACATCCTATCCATGAATATCGTTTTTCATCACTCCCTTTCTAATTCACTCCCTCAAATCAAGCCTAATGTCATTTTTTGCGCGATAGTGCATTTTGTCGTACTTACAGCAATGGTGACCATGATTGAATGTCCAACTTCTACATTTCGGGGTTGCCAACCTAAATAACTATACTGTAATATTACATATTACAAACCACGTGTAGGAAGTTAAACCACTGCCCTCTTTATATAATACGTAGGCCTACAATGTATGTATAAAATTATATCCAAAAGGTTGTGTTAATATGCATTATACGAACCATATCATTGCATTTTTAATGAACTGAACTTTATTTGAAACAATATAAAACAGTAAATACGTAAATGTCGCCATTTTATAACTGATTCGTGTCACGGCCTTCTGTATTTTCAACTAATATACATTGCCCACACTGTTTACGTTAGTCTGTCGTCTATAATGAAAGCAAATATTTCCAATAAAGATTACTTTACTATTATGTGTTATTATGAATAAACCACCTCGCAAAAAAATTGTGTATGTACATCGCACGTTCTTCAAGTTTTTTTTTACAGAATATCGGAAATTAAAAGCCTGGCCATCGCTCAGGTTTCCAACATTTTCCTCATTTCTGTAAAAACCACTTCCCAACTTCGCATCATAATATACTCTTATCCGACCTCATTTTTGACCTACCTAATTGAATATTTCTCTCTGATTTACTTATATCATGTTCCTGACCCCCTCCCATTCATTCCCCATTAATGGTATATGTTCTGTCCATACAGTCCGCGATACGTAACTTTTCCTATTATATCTGATTTACCATAAAGATCATCCAGTTTCCTGTTATGACGTTATCTCTTTTCACCTGTCTCTTTGCCTCTCTTAGGTCTAAAAAAATTTCCTAAGTCTTTGTCTCAAATACACGCAACCCAAATACTCGATTCTTTTATGAGCCTGAAAATCTTCGACTCTGGACCCACGGCTTACAGTCCCTCCCGGAAGACTTGTCCCGGATTTTTCATCCTAAAAATCCATCGCCCACGGCCGGGTTTGAACCGCAATGCGTGTGGGGCACATAAAAAGTACATACAATGAAGAGATTATATTAAGTTGAAAATATATACCCATATATATATATATATATATATATATATATATTACTTGCGAAAGGAACTATACCATGGGTATCTGTTAAGGTTATATATATATATATATATATATATATATATATATAGGGTCTACATGAAACTCCTTTGTTTTAAACTCTGAATTTTCAAGATGGCCTTGTGGTGTCTGGTTTCGTTGTTGATGGATTTTTAGGGCGAAAAAATCCTGAAAAGAATTTTGTACGGAAATGAAGTTGTGGTCTTTTATCGCATATTATTTCACATAAATTAATCAAAACCCGTGGAAAGAGACTTGTGAGCAAAGTATGTCGTCCCATTCGCGACCAGATTTGAATTCCGATGCTTACTGGCCTGAACCATTAAAGTTCATGATTACATAATATACTAATAGTAATAACTAACCTGTGAAATATCAATGTTTTTAATTCCTGATTAAAGTAATTTAGAAACATTTTTTTCTGTTTCACATTCACTGACGTTTCTTCGTAATGTGCGAGTTGTTACGTCATCATTGTAACTATCGCTATGCAACTAAATGCATTTTGTCAAAAAAGTTTATGAAATTTACTTTTGTAATACAATTTTATTGAACTTAATGAATAAAGCCGCATACCGATTTAAATATACATCTAGATTTCTCGTGGAATTTCCTGTTTAAGTAAGTTATTCATATATATATATATATATATATATATATATGGTATGATATATATATATATATATATGGTATGATAAGAAAAATAAATGCCTGGACGGGAATCCCGTCCAGGCATTTATTTTTCTTATCATACCATATTAAGCTTGCATTGCTCAATGTTAATCATTTAATTATAACTTATATATATATATATATATATATATATATATATATATATACAGTTTTATCTTTAAAAACGTTACAATAGGTTAAATCTTTAAAAGATGTTTAGGTTAGACATTTAATATGTATTCAATTAAAGCGTGTTTCTTCTTCTTTATCTTCTTTTTTTTTGGCGCTGCAGTCGATCTTCCTGAATTACTAGTTACCATGAGTTCTCTGGTTCCAAGGTTCACCAGTTTAATAGTGGCAGGTGGAGTCGATTGTTACAGGTTGTTTAAGTCCTGTCTACGAGTTCTTTCGGAAGGAACTATATACGTGGGTAAGCGTATCCGTAAGTCAAGTTTAAAAAAATGAGCTAATTATTTTGGATCGCTCATTTCCAGATTTAATTTGCTGCACTATTGATCCAGGTATTAAAAGGCGTCGTTAAATTTACATTACATTACGTAGTCCGTCTTTGTTGATTTTTTTTAGAGACGCAGGACGTCTTTGAACTGTATATGAGTTTCAGGGATGAGAGGGAATGAAGGATGTGTGATGGATTTTGCTTGTTAGTGCATTGTGCAGAATAATGCAGATATGATCCTTTTTCCTCCATTCTCCTGGTCACCTGTAACTCAGATTTAATGTCATTTATATTAGATGTTACTTATTGTTTTCTACATGTTTATACGTTTTTATTGATTTTTTAGGATAGCACTTGGTCTATTGTGTCGATCGTTTGTAGGGTCATACATTTCTAAATCGGCCACAAGTGGGTTAAAATGTCCTTCTGTACTATCATAGGATTTTGTTACTGTTAATGTAATGAATTCCTGAATAGTATCGATTCGGTATTCTCTGTGTAGTAATTCTACCGGTGTGATGCGTGGTAGTTTTGTAATTAAGAATAGAGACTTATTTTGGAATACTTGTAATTTATCTATGTGAGTTTTTGCAGCATATCCCAAGACGGGGCAAGCATATGTTACGTGATTATGGAACTTAGTAATGCTTTGTAGATTGTTAATCCTACTTTTATATTAATTTGGAGTTTTGGTTAATTATAGGATGAGTTGTCTTAGTATTATGTAGGCTCTATTCCTAACTATTTCTATGTGATGTTTAAATATTAATTTTCTATCGAGTGTTATGCCTAAGTATTTGGCTTGTGTTTGTCAATTTGTGCTTTCTGCTTTGACAATTAGAGGGAGTACCATTTTCCTCAGGTGTTTTCCTTCTTCTTGAGTAAATAATGCTTTGGCATTTATTTGGGTTTATTTCGATCCGCCATTTTTGCATCCATGACTCAGTGTGAGCGATGCAGCGTTGGACTTGACAGGCGGCGTATATTGGATTATGTAACTGTCCTGAGTATCGTCTGCAAATATGTATAGTTGTGCATTATTATGTTGTTGGAGATGGGGAATGTCATTTATGTAGATTTAAGAAAGTAGGACCGATTATACTCCGTTGCGCAACTCCATTTCTGATGTTTCTGGTTTCAGATATAATACTGCCGATTGCAGCATGAAATTTTCTGTTTTTTAGATAGCTAATGGTCCACCACTGTGGTCTCGAGGTAGCGATTTTATATCAACATTGATTTTGATTTTTTGGTCACCCAGAAGTGTATATTTTAATTTTACCCGGATTTGGAATAATTTTCCATGCTGCCTTGTCACGCAGCGGGCCCGGGTTCGATCCCCGGTCGGGGCAGTTTTTCTGGGTGAGATTTTTATCGGGGTTTTTCCTCACCTGTAAGACAAATGTCAGGAAAACTTTAAGGCCCAAACGGTCCCCGGAATCATATGGCCATCACCATCATCATCATCCTTATCATTATCATCATCCTTCACCGCTATGGAAAGCAACGGGAAGCTACCACACCTACAATTCCCTAGTAAAGCTGCAAGCATAGCATGAAAATGCCCTCCGGCAGAATTACTGTGGATGGATATATAATATGTATTAGGCTATCTGGCATATTAATTTTGATTAGTTTCCTGATAAGCCCAGCATGCCAGACTTTATCAAATGCTTGTTTGATATCTAAGTATAGTGCCACTGTGGTCCGATTTTCGTTATAGCCCCGTGTTATGTGTTCTACGTGTCGCATTAATTGCATTCTATTGCTATGTTGTCGCCTGAAGCAACATTGTTCGCTTCTGATTATATTTGAATCGTTTAAATACTTGTTTAAACGCTTTGACAGTATTTTTTTTCGATTAATTTACTCATGGTATTTAGGAGTGATAGGCCGATAGTTTGATATTTGTCGATGATTTTTGCCCGATTTAGGAAAGAGTAAGGCACGGCCTTCTTTCCATTCATTTGGGAACTATGTGTATTTTAGTATGGCGTTTATTACGTTTGCTAAGAATTGTAAGGCTTTGTCCGGGAGTTGTTTTAATACAATAATTTGTATCCCGCCCTGTCCTGGTGCTTTTCTGTCAGGTAGGTGTTTTATTTGCCACCTTAATTCGTGTTTGTTTGTTGTTCGAATATTTGTTCGAGGAGCTGTTCTTAGAAAATTTTCCACAAGCTCTTCAGTTTAAATTGTAAATCCATTATTATAATCGTTATTATTATGTGGTGTAAAAGTGTTTTCTAAGTGATTGGCAAACGCCACGCATTTCTCTTCAAGAGTTATTGCTTGACCTTGCCCAATGTCTAAAGGGGGGTTTTTAGTTTGATTAGATGTGATACATTTAGTGATATTCCATATTTTAGTCATATTTTGTGTGTTTAATCCTGATACTGTATAGTTCCAGGAATATGTTACGAAATCTTGTATGGCTATTCTTATTCTCAATCTCAAGTGATTCATTTCACGCCTATATGCATCGTCTAGTGGATATCTTTTCATACGTCTTCTGGCCCTATTTCTTTGCCTAATTAGGCCCTTTATGTATGGGGATAGTTGTGTGCTCGTCCTTCAGGGATATTGGCTCTTATGGAAGTTTGAATGATGCTTGTAATATGCTTGACTGCGTTTTCGATATCTTCGGGAGTTTGGATTTTGTTTATATTTAATTCATTATTAATGTCGCTTCTAAATTGTTCCCAGTGGGCTAACCGTATTTCAATATCGTTTTTTTTCATTTAGATGAGTATCGTTGCCGGGCAGTAGAGTGTTAAAAGGACCGGTAAGTGGTCGGAATTTAGTTCATTTAGAACTTGCAAGTTTGCTGGTACATTGACGTTTTTTAGCGGTGTGATATCTAAAAAGGACGGATTTATATTTGCTCTGTCAGAAAAGTAAGTCGGTTCGGTTGGAGGGCAAGTATCTCGAATGGAATATCGCTATTATTGGTAAAAATTAAAGAGTTTAATTCCTGCTGCATTGTTTACGCGCAAGTTCCAGGATCTATGCTTTGTATTAAGGTCTCCTGCTATTAAGACTGAGTATGAGGTCTCTAGTAAGAGTTGAATGTCCTCTGTGTCGATGTCGTTCGGAGGATTATATACCGATATTAGAGTAATGGGCCGTCCGTCTATAGTTAAGCGGATGGCCGTGGCTTCGGTACGATTGGGTATGGGTGTGTCTATTAGTGCATGTTCTATTGCTTTATGGATTAATATGGCGGTGCCGCCACCTTGTATATTATCTCTATCGTTTCGATAGACAAGGTAGTTGAGTATTTTGTATTTATCTGTGTTTTGTAGATGATTTTCGTAGATTAATGCTACAGGGATTCGGCTAGTTTGTAGTAGATTCTGTAGACCGTGTTTTTTTTTTTGTTTTTTGCTCCTTGGGCATTCCAAAATAAAATGTTAGTTTCTATTAGATGGCATCTGTCCATTTTTTTCCTTTTAATTGTTTAGAAAATGTTTCCCCACATGTGTCCAATGAAGGCATTGATCGCTGCGGGTAGTGCTCCTGTTCCTAAATGTGTGTTGTAGCAATTGTAAGCTATCAGCCAAGCATCTAGGAATCTGTGTGAACTTTGGTTCTGGAAGGTCGATTTTATTATGTTTACAACCAGATCAAATACACTTTTTTTATTAAGAGCCCCACCACCATCCCCCTGGGTTTCCTCGGGCTTAATGCCCATATCCCCAGGTCTGCTCTTGCCCCTAATTATTCTTTGCTGTTTTTATTTTGTTCATTTTCTGGATACAAGTTTGGGGTGTTTGTTGTTAATACTACTTACAATGCAGTTATGTTTACATATTAAACCTTAAGCTAAGTCTTAAATCTACCACCTAATCTAGTAATATTTACATGGTGTTGTTTAACCTAAGTGTTAAAACTAATGCTTAATTTACTAACTTACAACTAACCTTTGTCTGCGGATGTCCTCCTTTTGGCGTTGAGTAAGGACCTATCCGATGAACCTTCTCACCGCCTGGTATGGCTGTTTTTCTGTCCAAACCGTAGAGGAGGCGGCCAGTTCATATCACCGTTTAGTGCAGCCTCACGTAAGTCCCTTCGTCTGGCCTCATATTTGATGCATTCGTACAGGACATGTTGTACAGTGTCCAGCTCTGTTCCGAAGCAATCGCAATGAGGCGTTCGAGTGAGGCCTCTTTCATGGAGTTTGGCTTTGAAAGAGCCGTGGCCGCTCAGGAGTTGCGTGATATGATGACTTGGTTGGATCCAATTTTCTTTAGCCTTTCTTTGATGTTAGGCATGAATTAGTATGTTATGCGTCCATGTTCTGCCGCTTCCCATCGTTCTTGCCATTCCTCGGAAATACTTTCCTGCATAATCCGTCTAATGGTGTCTCGTTCATCTGGTGTCTGGTATAAGTCTGGCGTGATCACAGTGTCGCCGACTAGTATCGTCTGGTCTCATCTGAATTTAAAGTTTTGTATTCTTTGAGCGATATACAGATCGATAGGTAGGACTCCTGCAATCACTGTCTGGGGTTTGCAGAGATCTAGCCACAGTCCTAAGAGTTTGTGTCGTCTTGGGCTGTGATGGGTTTGGGGGTGCTATTGTTGATGTCTTAGGAGGTTGTTGGGGTTGTTTTTCCCTTGTGTTATGATGCTGGGTGGTGGTGTTGAATTTTTATTTTTTCTGGCTTTATTCATAGCTTGTTTATACGCTGGGCATTTGTCAGAGTCTGCATAGTGATCCCCGTTGCATAGGGCATAGATTGGTGGTCTATCCCTGGGCCAGTTGCAGGTGCGAGTCAGTGCTCCCCTGCGCATTGCCTGCAGCGTGGTGTGTCTCTACATATTTCTAAGGTGTACTTCTGACAACGATTGCATTGTGGGGGGCTTCGTTTAAAGAAGGGTTCCACACGCACGTTGTAATAGCAGACTTTGTCGAGATACCTGAGATTTTCAAGGGTGTTAGGTTCCTCAACTAGTTTAACCCGAAACATTGGATAGGGAACGCCGGTTCCTGATTTCATATTAATAATGTCAAGGGCATGATAGTCCTGCTCCTCAAGTGATTCTGCAATGGCGTTTAAGCTGATATTACGCGGCATTCCTCGTATTACTATATCAAAAGTACGTTCTTTTTCTTGTAGTAGCCAGTGAGTGATCTTGTATTCTTTTAGGTGTTTTATAACGGTGTTCCAGTCCTTTCTACAGCTGAGTTGAACAACTGTATCTTCGTGGTGTAATCTGGCTGTGAACGCAAGAGGTTTATATCTGCGTATGTAGTCTCTGATTATTTCTGTGATGTGCTCAGTGTCTTTAGATATGAATATAGGTGGTAGATCCTGTACCCTAGCTGTAATGTGTTACTCGAGTCCAAGTTGGGTCTGGAAGTTGTGCTTCCTTGAGCCTGGGCTTCTCTATTACCGGGGTCAGTGTTCTCACCTGTAGTGGAGGTTTCTAAATGTAGGGTTGGGAATATAAATTCTTGGTCTTGTTGTTCATCTGTGTCAGGCAGCCCACTACTTTGTGTATTGGGTTCTCTTGCAATCTCAGCGGGGTTTGAGTCCGCGAGTTCAAGCGTGGCCTATTTTGGTGTAGGATTTTCCACTGCTTCCTCTATCAGTGGCAGATATTTTGGAGAGTTGCTGTTAGCTTCCTCTATCAGTGGCAGTTCGTTTGGAGAGTTGCTGTTACTGAAAGGGGATAGTTGTACAGATGGGCTTGAGCATCTGTCTGTTTCGATTGAGGGACTTAGTGTGTTGGGGGAAGGTGTTCGAGCTTGATGTTCAACACTTTTTGCTCGACTTCGTGTTCTTAGTGCTTTAGGTTTTTTTCTGGGAACTTCATATATTGTGTGAGGTCCCTAGCTATCCCAGGCGGGCTGCAGATTTTTTGTTTAATTTTCGGCGTTTTCATTTTCTTTCTTTTTGTGGTAATTTCTACTTACCTTAGTTTATATTATCAATAAAATGCTTATATTTACTTATAATCTAATTACCGAAGGATTGAAGATCCTGTACGTCCATGGTGGGCCAATTTGTTTACCAACACTTAGTCTAAATGATTGAAGGAAAATTGAACAAAATTATACAAAGTAAAATTAAACTAAAAACAGTTACTTAAAATTAGATGTAGTCAGTTAATAAAATTATTAAATTATTTTAGTTAAAGCTAAGTAAGATTTGCTAAGTTACCTAAATTATTATCGTAAATAATTTGATTAAATGTGTTATTTAAATAAATAGGATTATGTAATAGTGTAGGAAAATATTTAAGCTACTTATGCTACGATTTACTATTTAATATTCCTCTTACCTCAATCTAAAGACGGTCAGGGGTAAGGGTTTACTAGTTTAAACTAATATACTAAGAAGACATGATGATGATTTCTCTCTTAATTTAATTAAACTAACAAGTTATATTTACTCAATACTTCCTGTAACAATTTTACACTCTCACTTGACACGTGGGCCTGTATTTATATACAGTGCGATTCGATTCGTTTAGTTCTTATGTAGTTAAACACCTTCAGTTTTCAGTGTGGTCCGTTTCGGAAGCCGTTCACCCATCCAAACGTTGACCACACTCCATGTTGCGCAACCGTCTTCATATCATCTTTGCTGTTCTGGAGATGACATGGTGGGCAGCGAGAGCAGTTTTCCATGTAGATGGTAATCTTTGGGCATCGTCTAGGCTGTTCATAGAATGTGGCCTTTTCTCAATCTCTATTGCTTCTTTGTAGATTCTAGATTTTTCATGATCTATTTTAGCCAACATTCTAGATCCTGTAAGGTCGATCTTGTGACCCCTCTGTTTCATATGTTGCACCAGAGTT
This sequence comes from Diploptera punctata, assembly GCA_030220185.1. Taxonomy (NCBI): domain Eukaryota; kingdom Metazoa; phylum Arthropoda; class Insecta; order Blattodea; family Blaberidae; genus Diploptera; species Diploptera punctata. The sequence continues at coordinate 18,068 of JASPKZ010004180.1, read as the reverse complement.
GATCTAATCCGCGAAAATCTGTAATATATATATTATTTGCGAGAGGAGCTATACCTTGGATATCTGATAAATGTAATCTATATAAAATATATATGGTCTGTATGAAACTGTTTTGTTTAAACTGTGAATTGTCCTGGTGGCCTAGTGGTGTCTGGTTCCGGTGTTGATGGATTATTTGGGCGTAAAAATCTTCAAAAATATTTTGTACGGAAATGAAGTAAAAGTGTGGGCCTCTTGTCGCATATTTCTTTCGCGTAAATGAATCTCTACTCTGTGGAAAGAGACTTGTTTGTGCGAGCACAATATGTCGTCCCATTCGCCCCCAGATTTGAATTCCGATGCTATTGGCCTCAACCATTAAAGTTCATGATTACATAATATACTAACAGAAATAACTAACCTGTTAAATATTAATGTTTTTATTTCCTGATTAAAATAATTTGGAAACATTTATTTTTTCCCCCCAGGTTCACATTCACTGACGTTTCTTAGTAATGTGCCAGTTATTACGTCAATTATCGCCATCATTGTAATTATCGCTATGCAACTACTGTAGGTGCATTTTGTCAAGAAAGTTTATGAAATTATTTTTGTAATAAAACATGGATTGAACTAAATGGATAAAGCTGCATACCGATTTAAATCAAATATGTACATTTAGATTTCTCGTGGAATTTCTTGTTTAAGTAAGTTATTCATAGGAGTAAATATAGTTGTATCTTTAAAAAAGTTACAATAAGTTTATATTTATAAACAAATGTTTACATTGGACATTTAATATGCATTCAATTACAACATTTTTCTTCTTCTTTATCTTCTTTTTTGGGCGCTGCAGTTGATCTTGCTGAATTACTAGTTACCATCAGCTTTCTGGTTCCAAGGTTCACCAGTTTAAAAGTGGCAGGTGGAGTCAATTGATGTTACAGGCTGTTTAAGTCCTGATCACGAGTTCTTTCGGAAGGAACTAAATACGTAGGTCCTTTGTATGCGCATCTGGCATATAATGGAACCTCAAGCTTGAAAAAAAATGAGCGAATTAATTGGAGTCTCTCTTGCACAGATTATAAAAAGCGTGGTCAAATATAGATAATAATGTAACGTTGATTGGACACAGAATTTATCAACTCTACTTTTTCTGACTAATTGAGTTTCTTTTATAAGAAATATTATGGGTACTGGCCTAATTAACAACCCCCAAATTCAAATACTTGTTTAGGGTTTTCTCCCATAGAAGGTTTACCTCCTCTACAGAAAAGCTATATCTCTTAACTGTTAATTTCTATTGTCGGTACCGTCAGAAAATGAAACTTCGTCACCCGAATTGGTTCTTTTAACATCTTCTGCATGGCTTCTTTGTCTGGTTTCTCGTCAAAAGTTTGTCCAGCAAGGAAGGATTGACAACAGTTAATCTACTTCAGATTTAGTCATTGGGGTTTAAATGTACACAAACACCCTCCAACTTCAAAGTTATGCAGTTCCTATGTGGAGGGTGTTTACTTATGATTGTTATTAGATACTTTCTCTAATTTCGTCGGGGCAGGTCTATGTGTTTATTCTCTTAAGTTGTCCTGTGCTGTCATTGAAGTTGACTATTGAATCTGATAACTGGAACCTGTGAAGTCAATCACTATGTACTAATTTAATGTGATATTTAAACAGCAGCGGTGACAAAAATAATATCTATCACCCTAGAATCAGAAGTTAAATTATCCAGGGGAACAGAGATACATTGACACTTGGGATGGGGATGGTACAAGTGCTATTGCGTGGTTCACCTTGGCCGGATGGATACCCATAATTTAAAAGCAAGGAAGGCATTAAATTATGTCTGCTTTGCAATTAGCGTAAAAACTGGCAACATATTATGTCCTTTTGCAAAATGTCACAACTACTAAGATTACAGTTACTACCAGGGAGATTTCTCAGATCGTTGGTTATAGAATGGCGTTTTGGGATCTATTAGGAGTAATCGAACACGAAGAAAAAACAGGAAGTTTTTGGATGCAGTGACAAAATTGAGAAAGGACAAAATTGGAGCTTAGAGTAAGAATTTCTAGCAATCCATCCATCCATAGTAGTTCTTCCCGAGGGCAGGTCTTTCACTCCATTCATAGCAAATTCATGCTACTTTTTGCAGCTTTACTAGGGAATTATAGGTGTGGTTACTTCACGTTTCTTTCCATACCGGTGATGGATGATGATGATGATGGCCGAATGTTCAGGAAAACCCTCGAAGAAACCTCACCCAGGAGACTGGCCCGATCGGGAATGGAACCCGGGCTCGCTTCGTGACAAGGCACCACGCTACCATGAGACCACAGCCGTGGACATATATATATATGCTATCTACCAAAAAAGTAATTAGCCAATTGCATAAAATTGTCAATTTTTCCCCTTTCGTACTCGTAGAATCACCTCTTGTGCTATAACAGCAACCACTTTGGCATGTTCTCCATTCTAGAATGCCCAATGTATAATGTTTTTTTTCTCAATTGGTCACTTGATTATTAAAAGAACATGACTGTCACATCATTCGAAATACAAATTCATACTAAATAATCTATAAATGTGGATACCTAAATACATTTTGGTGAATAGTGTACATATAAATGCAGGGGACTTTACAGACGTCTTTACATGTATAAAGACTTGCTCCTTGGTTTTTTCCGTCCTAAAAAATCCATCGACTACGGCCGGGTTTGAACCCGCAATGTGGTGTGGGGCATATAAAAAGTACATATAATGAAGAAATATATATATATAACGCACTGGCACTATTGAACCCGTAGGTTCATGGCCGCACGGACATAAGCTCTCCATACATCCCTATCCTGAGCTAATGTTTTACAATCATCCCTGTATAATCTTCTTCCCGCAAATCATAATTAATATTATTCTCGCACCTCATATTTGGTCTACCAACGGGGCGTTTACCTTCTGGTTTTCCTACAAGAAGCTTCCATGCACGTCTCTCATTCGCCATTCGTGCCACATATCCTGCTCATCGCAGTCTATGAGACTTAACTGTTCTTATTATATCTGGCTTCCTATAAAGATCGTGTAGTTCACTGTTATGTATTTTTCTGCATTAAACTGTCTGTTCATCTCTCTTTGGTCCAAAAATTTTCCTAAGAACTTTATTCTCAAATACTCGCAATCTCATTTCCTCCCTTAAAGTAAGAGTCCATGTTTCGTATCCATATAATATAACTGGTAGAATAACAGTTATATGTATTTTTAGTTTAACGTATTTTGAAAGGAGTTGGGACGTCAACAGTCTCTGTAATGCATAATAGCACAAATTTCCAGAATTGAGCCTATGTTTAATTTCTTTTTCCATATTATTCCTATTTGTGATTATTGTTTCTAGGTATTTGAATTTAGCTACTTCCTCAAAAGTTCCCTCATTTGCCATTAGCTGTCCATTTCCATTATATAATGTATTTCTATGCGTGACCATATATTTAGTTTTATTAATATTTACTTCCAGTTCCAATTTCTTAGTGTTACTCAGTAGTGTGTGCATGTTGGCCTTTAGTATCTCCTCGCTATCGCTCAATAGTACTACATCATCAGCATAAAAAATAACAGCTTATTAATACCATTGAGGTGTAGCCCTTCTTCTCCCTCTAGAGATTTGATTGCATGCGCTAGTACAAAATTAAATAGTAGAGGAGATAGTGCATCTCCTTGCTTCAATCCATTATGGATTTCAAAAGTATCCGAAAACAGTTTGCCTACACGCACCCTACTCTTTGTGATATTTAGACACATTCGTATAAGTCTAACTAAATTTTTAGGAATTCCGAACTCTAGTAGGATGCTATATAACTTCTCCCTCTTAATTGAATCGTATGCCTTTTTGAAGTCTACGTATAGTTGATACACAGTACTATTATACTACCATTTTTTTTAAAAAAAACCTATCTTAAACTAAAAATCTGATCTGTTGTAGACCTGTTTCTTCTAAATCCACGTTGATATTTTCCTATAATGTCATCAATATAAGGAGTAAGTCTGCTAACTAATATATTTTGTTAGAATTTTGTAAGAAAGGTGAAAGTAAAGATATACCCTTGTAGTTGCTGCAATCAGTTTTATCTCCTTTGGTATGATAATCAATTATTTTCATTCATCTGGAAGAACTTCTTTTTCCCAAATCATACTACGCAACCGGCGAATCTTGTCCATCAATTTTTCTCCCCCTGATTTTATCAGTTTTGCTGGGATCTCATCTGAACCTGATACTTTATACATCTTCAATTTTTCTCTCGCCATTTCAACCTCTAATGCACTTGGTTCTGGGACTAGCATTTTAGTTCGCTGTAAATTATCCTCTTCAGTATCTTGTTCTGTATGTACATTTAATAGCCGATTAAAACAAATTTTTCATCTATTTAATATACTCCTGGAATCTGCAATCATATCCCCATTTTCATTCCGAATTATGTTTGTTCTAGCCTGAAACCCTTTCTTTTCTATCCTAATTCCCTGATATAATTCTCTGATGTTCCCATTTTTGGCATTTATTTAAAGATCATTAATCTTCTCTCTCAATTATTCCCTCTTTTTACTCTTTAGTAACCTGGTGGTTTCCCGTCTAATACTACCCAATTTATCTAAATTTACCTTATTTGCCTCGTGTAACCATTTCATTTTTCCTAGTTTTCTTTTTTTCTTTACAATGTCAGCACATTCCTCATCAAACCATTTCTTGTTTTGCCTCTTTTTTAAATAATCAATGCTTTCTGATGCTGACAATTTAAATGTATTTCTGATAGCCTTCCATTCTTTATTTATATCAGTTTCTTCTTCGTTTGTCACATTGTCATCTGAAGATTCCAGTACTTCAAATCTATTAGCTAATTTGATTTGGTATGTTGCAGCATTTAATCATTTTTCAAGTCTTTTTAAATCAAATTTTTCAGAATTATCTTTAGCTTTTTTCCCCTAATAAGCGATAGCCTTTGTCTGATTTTCACCCTGACCAAATGATGACCGAATTGCAGTATGTCCCTCTAACTGATCTAATATCGATTATGCTACTGTGCCAGCGTTTGTCTACTATTACATGATTTATCTGGTTCCGAGTTTCGCCATCTGGAGACGTCCAGGTGTATTTATGAATATCCTTATGCTGAAATATTGTGCTCTTAACAATGAGATTCTTTGATGTGACAAAGGCGAGTAATCTAACCCCATTGTCGTTACTATCTTCATGAAGACTGAATTTGCCTATTGTTGGTTTGAATATATCTTCCCGCCCCACTTTTGCATTAAGTCTCCTAAGATAATTTTCATATGATATCGTGAAAGACTATCAAACACGCATTCTAATTCTTCGTAGATGAGTACCGCTGTGGTCTCGAGGTAGCGTGCTGCCTTGTCACGCAGCGGGCCCGGGCTCGATCTCCACTCGGGAAAAATTTCCTGGGTGAGATTCTTTGGGGGTCTTTTCTCACGTGTAACACAAATGTCAGGATACTTTAAGGCCCAAACGATCCCGGATCATCATCTGACCATCATTATCATCAATATCATATTCACCTCATTAGATTAAGTTTATGTTTAAGGCACATCATTACCCATCGTCATCACCCATCATATCATTGGGGCAGCGTAACCCCACCTTCCAGGCGCCCCAACTTCATAAGTGGGTTACAATACACCAGTGCGTTTGGAGAGAATACCTGAAATGTCGAATGACAAACAGGTGGCATTAAACAAAAAACAATATTCATAGAACTCATCCATGATATTGTCATCTGTATCTTCTGTGCGAGCATGTACATTTACGATTACAAAATCATTTCGTTTACCCTTTAGAATTATGTATGATATCCTATCATTAACAAATATAATATCTCGGATAGCGGACTGGATCCTCCTTCGGACTAAAAAACCCGTTCTAAAATCAGGTATTTCTGCACCCTCGTAGTATAATGCAAAGCTTCATGGTTCCTGACTACCTTCTCCTGGCCATCTAACTTCTGTAAAGCGACTATATCCAAGGGTGATTTATCTAATTCCCGCGTGATTAAACATACGAAGCTTTTATTAAGTAATTAATATTATAAGGAAATTATTTAAATTATGTCATGGGTATGAATTGCACAAATTAAACAAAACACGTGGTAAATACGTACTAAAAGGATACAGCACAGTAGTACAAATTATTAATTCTAATAATTATTAATAAATTTATGATAAATTTGACGTATGGTCAGAATATTTAATTTTTTTTATTATTTTATCTCACCTCAACAGTTTCCTGTTTTTCACGATACCTGGTTTCAAACAGAATCTCGTTTATCTTCAGTCAGATCTCCGACCATAAGCAATACTGTCAACCGAGTCAACAATAATACTATCATAAAATGAAATTTAGTAAACTTCTTTTATTCTATGTTTAACCGGTTTTAATTTGTTTTAATAATTCAATATTTAACCAGTCCGGTACCAAAGTCCGAGGGTCTGGATCCGGACCGCGGTCCACCAATTGGTGGCCCCTGTTATAGGGTCTATATCAAACTATTTCATTTAAACTTTGAATTGTCCTGGTGGCGTAGTGGTGTATGTTTCCGGTGTTAATGGAATTTTATGGCGTAATAATCCTAAAAAGGATTTTGTACGGAAATGAAGTAAAGTTGTAGGCCTCTTATCGCATATTTATTTCACGTAAATTAATCTCAACCCTGTGGAAAGAGACTTGTAAACAAAGTATGTCGTCCCATTCGCTCCCAGATTTGAATTCCGATGCTACTGGCCAGAACCATTAAGGTTCATGATTACATAATATACTAACAGTAATAACTAACCTGTGAAATATTATTGTTTTTAATTCCTGATGAAAATCATTTGGAAACAATTTTTTCCAGTTTCACATTCACTGACGGTTCTTCGTAACGTACGAGTTATTACGTCATCATTGTAATTATCGCTATGCAACTACTATAGGTGCATTTTGGCAAGAAAGTTTATGAAATTTATTTTTGTAATAAAAACATCAATTGAGCGTAATGGATAAAACCGCATGCTGTTTTAAATATAGCATGTACATCTGGATTTCTCGTGTAATTTCTGTTTAAGTAAGTTATTCACATACACAGTTTTATCTTCAAAAAAGTTACAATAAGTTAATATTTAAAATAAATATTTACATTGGACACTTAATATGCATTCAATCATATTTTTCTTCTTCTTTATCTTCTTTTTTGGGCGCTGCAGTCGATCGTGGTAAATTATTAGTTACCATCAGCTCTCTGGTTCCAAGGTTCACCAGTTTAAAGGTGGCTGGAGGAGTCAATTAATGTTACAGGCTGTTTAAATCCTCATAACGAGTTATTTCGAAAGGAACTAAACACGTGGGTCCTTTGTATGCACATCCGGTATATAATGGAACATCAAGCTTGAAAAAAAAAGAGCGAATTAATTTGATCTCTCTGCACAGATTTTAAAAAGTGTCGTTGAATATAAATAATAATGTGACATTGATTGAACACTGACTTTATCAACTCTCCTTTTCCTGAATAATTGAGTTTCTTTTGTAAGAAATTTTGTGGATACTGGCCTAATTAACAACCCCAACATTGAAATATTTGTTTAGGGTTTTCTCCCATAGAAGGTTTATCTTCTCTACAGAAAAGCAATGTCTCTTATTTGTTAATTTCCCTTCTCTCTCCCGTTGGAAAGTGAAACTTCCTCACCCGCATTGATGATTTTTTAACATCTACTGCATTGCTTCTTTGTCTGGTTTCACGTTAAAAGTTCGTTCAGCAAGGAGGGATTGACAATAGTTAATCTACTTCAGATTCACTCATTGGGGTTTAGATGTACACTGTACACCCTGTACACTCTAGACAAAAAATGAGTCATCCGCAGATTTTATCAATCGATCGGGGAACTTCGTGAGCGCTCGCAGAAGCCGTATTCACATCAACACGTTTTCAGTAATTGTACTGGTTTGTTTGCTAGTTAAAGCAGTGCCCACTCAAGCAACATGAAAGAGAGAGTGTGTTTCCGTGGTCGAGAGGTTTAACAGACATCATCTGCTTTCCGTAACCTCACGGGTTCGATTCCCGTACTACTTTTTTAAAACTGAATGTTAGAATAGCATTTCGCCTGTAATATAGTTTCATATTTAATTTTATATTTGAGTTTTATGGCTTTAGTGCATACACAAAATACACAAAAACAAATTAAATCCTTCATCTAAAAAATAAATGAGGAAAGAAAATAATATCTTCTAAAATGAAAACTGTAACAAAAACAAGATAAACATCGGGTGTATGAACCATCATCTATTACCGCCCTCAATCTGCCGGGCATTGATGCAATCAAATTTCTACAGGCACGTGGACAATCGGCCAGAGCATCCCAGACGTCTTGAATTTGTGCCCATATGCCAACTTTTGTATTTTGTACATCTGCAGGCCAATTAAGAGTTCATCTCTATTTTCATCTAAACCCACACATTTTCGATTGGATTCAAATCTGGTCAACAGGGAGGCCAGTCTATCACTCTGAAATCCTTCCTCTCCGAGAACCATTTTGAAACCGTTCGACAAGTGTGGATAGGATGATTATCCTGTATGAATTCAATAATTTCATCAAGGTATGTCAACCTCACAGATGGAATCAAGATGATCTCTAGTATAGCCTTATACTGCATATTGTTCAGTGTGTCGTATAGCTTCCACAATACACCCGGATCGTCCCGTGATATCCAGCCCACACGACACAGAACGCGACCATAACGAATTTGTCTACCCACGTATTCTGCATCGTATCGAGACCCCTTTGGACGATAGACAATCACTTTGCCGTCATGAGTAGAAGAAAATGTCACCTCGTCTGAGAATATTATATTATTCCAATCACGGTTGGCATTTTCTTCTGCAAAGGCGAGCCGAAACAATATATGATTGATTGTCTTCTTTACTGCTGTCTGTGCAAGAAGTCCTGCATCATTTAAACGCTGCAGAGCTGTCCGAGCTGATCCAGGGAATTGAGAATTTGCTTTAATTTGAGAAGCAGTTTGGAAGGGAATCCAATGGGTTTCTGCAATTAAATCTTCATTCTCTTGGGGAGTGGAAACACGTCTTCTTCCTGAACCAACACGACGGTTTTCAATCCCTTCCCTGGATAATCTCACCCACCTCTGAGCTGTAGATGTAGGGACTCGCAAATGTCTTCCAGCCTCACGAGCTGGAGCCTCAAACCTGCAACGTTTACCACTGCAAGGAAAAATTGTCTTCTGCCTATGTCCTTTTGAGTGCACTGAGCCACGGTAAAACTCGATATGATTGATTATAAACAAACTTGTTAGAGGCTGTTGCTTTTGCGCAGACGTCTGCGCATCACAGTCTACTGAACATTGAAATTGCCTAGAACACACACTGAATGTAGTAAATATAATTGTTACAATAACGACATTAACATTGATTTAATTCAAGTGTTAATTTTTTTTACTTTGTATACTACCGTCTTCCTCAACTAATTAAAATGTTCGTTGATTTCACTTTAGGCCTTACGAAGCATGCTTCATCTTCTGGAGTTGTTGTAGTAGTAGTATTGAATTATCTGTATATATCTAGAAGAGGGTTTTGCTCATTAGGCATATTTTCGTTCAGAATGTTTGTATTCTTGGCCTCCTTGATAATTTCGATATCTTCTAAAATGTTAATTTTGTGTCTATTGTTTTCTCACAGTCTTATTAATAAAAATCTCTTATGCAGGCTTTTATCAGTTGTTTAGTTATACAATGTATAAGCCTTATGTAGATCATGTATAATTTTCTTACTAATAAACGTTGTGCCGGAGCTATATAACAATATAACAGTTATACACAATAAGTCACATATTCGTCATCACTATGACGTCAGAACAATATTACGCGTAGTTTCTAACAGAAATAAAACATCAACTAGTGATTGTGTAAGAAATGAGTATGGATAAGAATTAATAGAGATTCCCTAATTGGGGAGGTATGGAAAAAATAAATGTGTTTTAATTTATTTACGTTTCTCTTTACGCAATGTCAAATATATCGAAGAATTAGTTTCACAGATAATGTGCTGCCATCTAACGTCAAAAATTTCGAACAATTCTTGGAAACTTATAAAGGTTTTTCCCATTACTTATGAATTATATGCAGTGTTTTAAGATGCGTTTAGAAAACGTTCAAAATAGTAGAAAATGTTACCGACAACAGAATAATACTTTAGGCGAAAAAAAAAATTGCAGTTTGAACGGGAATCGAACCTAGAACCTCACGGACTGCAGTCAGAAGCTCTAACCACATGACTATCAAGCTAACATGTTGTTCGTTTCGATAATAGTGCCTCTACAATGAAATACATTTTTATATCGGTATATGTATTATGTTTTAATGATGCAAGCAAGTTTTGTTAAAATAATATTATGAAGCATTTAAACTACACTCAAGTTAAATCTTGTCTACAGCAATTATTGTAGAACATATTCTTATGTGTATCAATGTTCAATTTTAGAATATTATTAGGCCTACTCGAGAATGTGACAAAAGGCATTTTATGATGCCTTCATTTTCCTACCCAGAGCTTTATTAATATTATTTATGCCCTGTGCATCTATCAAACAGTCGTTAAAGTGTTGCATTTTGCGTTAAATTTAAGGAAACTTTCATCAATATCATAAGAAAACAATCAGTTGATCCTGAAGTCCGACATTTTGTCTAGTTATACAATGCTTAAACAAGGCTGGAGGCATGTATAACGATTCCCATGTAAAGTTGTACACCGTTTATACACTGAACAGCTAATACAGTGTTTATTAGTAAGAATTTTCAACTGAGATGTGTATAAACCTTGTATAAAAGTTATATATGGATTATTAGTAAGAGGGTATGTGTATAATATTGACATTGTATTATCGATATTGTTGAAGCTTTCTGAAATGTGTTTAGTGAAATTTTATTTGATTGTTAAAGGAGAAGGCAAATCAAATTTCGTTAAACACATTTCAGAAAGCGGCCACAGTTTCAACAATATCGATAATACAATGTCAATATTACACACAGAGAAAACAACAGACACAAAATTAACATTTTTAGAAGAAATCGATATTATCAAGGAGGCCAAGAATACAAACATTCTCAACGAAAATATGCCTAATGAGCAAAACCCTCAACTAGACATATACAGATAATTCAATACTAGTATAACAACTCCAGAAGATGAAGCATGCTTCGAAAAGCCTAGAGTGAAATCAACAAAAATTTTAAATAGTTGCGGAAGACGGTAGTATACAAGGTAAGCAAAATATAATTTAACATTTTTATAACCTCAACGATATAAAAACAATTATGAACTTAAAATATATAGATTAATTCAAATGTCAAAATAAAATGTTTATTTAATCCATAAAACATTTTAATATAAATATCACGAAAAAACTGCATAATTGAAGACGCAAACCTGCGACAATCAATAACAGAAACAGTGACCGCATGCTTTACCGCTGATCTATCAGGACACGTAAGAGAGTCTTCAGTTCATGCCACATGACAACAGTAGCTCAGGGACTACACAATTACGACTAGTTTCCTAGTTTGAACCCAGCGCGGTATCGAGTATGACTTAGAAGAAATGTGCATTCTAGAGATGACTCATTTTTTTTGTCCAAGGGTGTACACAAACACGTTCCACCAACTTCAAAGTTATGCAATTCCTATGTGGAGGGTGTTTACTTATGATTGCTATTAGTTAAACAGATACTTTCTCAACTTCGTCTGGGCAGGTCTATGTGTTTATTCTCTTAAGTTGTTCTGTGCTGTCATTGAAGTTGACTCTTGAATCTGATAACTGGAACCTGTTAAGTTAATCACTATGTAGTAATTTAATGTGATATTTAAACACCAACCGTGCCAAAAAATAATATAATTCACCCTAGAATCTGAAGTTATATTATTCTGGGGAACAGAGATACATTGACAATTTGGGTAGGGAAGGTACAAGTACAATTGAATGGATCACCTTAGCTGGATGGATACCCATAATTTAACAAGCGAGGAAGGCATTAAATTATGTCTGCTTTGCAATGAGTGGAAAATCTGGCATCATATTATGTCATTCTTCAATGTGACAGAACTACTTTCATTACAGTTACCACCAGAGAGATTTCTCGGGTCGATGGTTATAGAATGACGTTTTGGGATCTATTAGGGGTGCTCGAGCACGAAGAAAAAGCAGGAAGTTTTTGGATGCAGTGAAAAAATTGAGAGAGAACAAAATTTGAGCGTAGAGTAAGAATTTCTAGCAATCCATCCATCCATAGTAGTTCTTCCCAAGGGCATGTCTTTCACTCCATTCATAGCATATCCATGCTACGATTTGCAACTTTACTAGGGAATTATATGTGTGGTAACTTTCCGTTGCTTTCCACACTGGTGAAGGATGATGATGATAATGGTAAGGGTGATGATGAAAGCCGGATGATTTTCGGGGACCATTGGGTCCTAAGCTTCCTTACATTTATTTCATAGGCGAGGAAAAACCCGAAAGAAACCTCATCCAGGAGATTGTCCCGACCGGGAATCGAACCAGGCCCGCTGCGTAACAAAGCAGCACGCTACCTTGAGACCAGAGCGGTGGACAAAAAAAAAATATATATATATATGTGTGTGTGTGTGTGTGTGTTAACTCTCTAGCGGCACAATGTTTGTTTTGTCGCAACCAAACTTGGCACATAGCAATAAATTTAAACCGTCAAAATCAGACCATTACTTGGACTTCTGAGAAAATGCACTCAGTTTACGCACTCAGTTTTCCTACGTGACTGACTTTTATAAGTTTATGATTAAAATCTGTGTGAATCATAATTACTGATACGTAGCTAATAGCTGTAGTTAACAGAAATCTATATCCATACATCTTCACGTGAGAGAAGGGTGCTCCCTAACGGAAGGTTCATAACGAGCTAATTTAGTTACGCTTATTTCCTTATAGATGTCATCTAGTAGCCTGGGGTTAGCACATTCCTTCAAAAAAAATCTTGTATACAACTAATGTATAACTTGGATGGGAAAGGCCCATTAAATTCTGCGCAGAAGATATAATTTAGACTAGGGGATATTTTACGACCGGCAGTTTTCAGACTCTGGACCCACGGCTTAGTTTCACTATCGGAGAACATATCCCGTGGATTTTTCCATCCTACAAAATCCACCGAGCGCCCGAGTTTGAGTTACCGACCCTCGGGACCACAGGCAAAAAACGTAAACTCTAGCCCAACAAGGCCGTTAGTTAATAGCTATAACTATTATTATTTATTCTCTTTATACCGTAAAGTACATACTGATACAGGAAAGATTCCGAAATTGCTTGAAAAATGCGAAGCCCCTACCAGGAGCAGATATCAATTCAGACCATGTCTTACTAATAGGCGAAGTATATATTTGCCTGAAGAAGATAAGAGGAAGACAGGCAACTAAGAAGTTTGACTTGGAGAAACGCAAAACTAAAGAGGAAAGGAGAAAATTCCAACAAAATGTTCAGGAGAAAGCCTCTACCATGAAAAGCTCATATGACAAACCAATGAACACTGGAGTCATTTGAAAACCTCTTTACAGATAGCTGCAGAGGAAGCAATAGGATACAAAGAGAGCAAGAATATTAAGAAACCTGGGGTCACAGTAGAAATGTTAGAGAAGATGGAAGAGAGAATAAAATGGAAAAGTACCAATACAGAAGAAGCCAAAAGAAACTACAGGAAACTAAACAACGAACATAGAAGAGAAACTGACAAGGCGAGGGAAGAATGGATGTATCAGAAATGTAAAGAACTAGAGAATCTAGAGAGGAAAGGAAAATATGATTCAATGTACCAGGGCGTTAAAGGCTTGGGCTATGGAAAGAAGAGCAGGAAAAACTATGTGGCTGATTGTGGACGAATATAATGAAGAAATAACAGACAAACAGGGAATTATGAATACATGGGAGAAAAATGTAGAAGAGCTATATGAGACAAGAAATGGTCCGACTAACTTGGATATAGAAAACGAAGAAGACGTATCAGAAGATGAAAAAGGATTTTCAATTCTGAAGGAAGAATTTGAACTAGCAATTAAGGAAATAAAAAATGGGAAAGCAACAGGGGTAGATGGAATCCCCATTGAATTGGTTAAATGCTTGGGTGAAGGAAAGAAGGAAAGTCTGCGTTTATGCAACAAGATATATAAAGAAGCCGAATGACCCGAAGAATTGATTGAGGCAGTGTTAATACCAATACCGAAGAAAAACAATGCAAGGCAATGTAAGTAGTTCAGGACTATCAGCTTGATATCACTATATGCAAAAAGATTCTCCTGCGAATACTGAATCGACGTTTACGTCCTAAGATGGAAAGCTAATTGGAAGAAGAACAGTTTGGCCTCAGGAAGGGAAAGGGTACAAGAGATGCAATTGGATTGATACGAACAATAGGAGAAAGATATATAAAAAAGATAGACTCGTTCATGCAGTTTTTGTTGACCTGAAAAAGGCCTTTGACAGAGTAAATTGGAATAAACTCCTGAAGACCTTGAAGAAAATTGGCGTGAACTGGAAGGAGAGGAGGCTCATAAGTACTCTTTATATGAAACAGTGAATAAAAGTGAAAATAGGAGAAGAAATGTCAAAGGAAAGAGAGATTGGAAGGGGGTAAGGCAAGGCTGTCCTCTATCACCTACACTTTTCAACATGTACCTGAAAGACCTAATGAAGAACTGTTTCAGCAATACGGGAGACGTAAACATGGGAGGAAGAAGAATAAAGTGCATAAGATTTGCTGATGATACGGCTTTGCTAGCAGAAGATGCAATGACACTGAGGAACATGCTGAGGGAGCTAAATGATAAGTGCGAGGATTATGGGATGAAGATAAATATAAATAAGAAGAAGGCGAAAGTCATGATTATAGAAAAGAAACCAAGGATGGTAAACATGAGGATTAAAGATGAGGCTATTGAGCAAGTGGAGAGCTTCAAATACTTGGGTTGTACTATCAGTAGTAACATGAACTGCGGACAAGAAGTAAAGCAGATGATAGCAATTGCAAAAGAAGCTTTCAATAAGAAGAGAAGCATTTTCTGCGGACCTTTGGCAAAGGAATTACGGAAGAGGCTAGTGAAGTGTTTTGTGTGGAGTGTAGCATTGTATGATTCAGAGACTTGGACATTACGACGGAATGAGGAAAAGCGACTGGAAGCTTTTGAGATGTGGATATGGGGAAGAATGGAACGTATAAAATGGACAGACAAAGTAAGAAATAAAGATGTGTTGACAGAGTGGGCGAAAGAAGAACAATGCTGGAACTCATAAAGAAGAGTAAAAGAAATTAGATTGGCCACTGGCTAAGAAGAAACTGCCTGCAGAAGGATGCTCTAGAAGGAATGGTCAGCGGAAAGGAAGTTAGAGGCAGAAAAAGACATCAGACGATAGACAATATTAAAATAAATGGTTTGTATGCAGATACAAAAAGGAAAGATGAGTTGAGGAAAGAGTGGAGAACGCTGAGTATGCAGTGAAAGACCTGCTCTTGAGCGAATCACTGTGAGTGAATGAAATACCGTAAAAATATATATATATATATATATATATATGCTATAATTAAATTTTTGACATTGAGCAATGCAATCTTAATATGACATGATAATAAAAATAAATGCCTGGAAAAATTGAATTCGCCTGGTGGTGTAATGGATAACACGCTGGGGTACCGACCCAGAGTTCCGGGTTCGAATCCCGTCCAGGCATTTTTCTTATCATGTCATATACTATATATATATATATATATAGCAGAATGCAGAATATTCGTAACAAGTACCGGATGCTAGAAAATTACCTTAAATTATTTTGTAAACATAATTTCTTAATTCAAGTTGAATTTCCAGAGTTTGGGTAATAAAGGAAGCCATTACGAAAGTAAGGAAGAAATAATCGATGGACGGAAGAGTTGAAATAATTTCAGTGTGTAGCGATGAATTATAATAGATAATGAGATGTTTTTACTCTTTGCATGGAATATAACTTCAAATGAAGAAATATCTGAATTTGGTGTTCAGAGAAGTTATGCCATTAAAAGGTAAAATTCTTTCTTGGCTTATAATTTGCAATTCTAATATAAAATAACAACAAAGACTGCCACGACTACTACCACTTCTACTATTGTTACTACTACTGTTACAACTAATATTACTACAACTACTACTACTATTACTACTACCATTATCATTACTACCACAACCACCACTAATACTGTTATTACCACCACTACCAATATCATTACTACCATCACTACTATTATTACAACTACTGCCACTACTACCACTACCACTGCCTTCACGAATACTATTATTATTATTATTAATACTACTACCACTATCTCTACTACTACTAGCACTATTATTACTGCTAACAATAATACTACTACCATACATTACAACGTTTTCCAGTATTACTAATAACAACACTACCAATACGAATATCCCCACTAGTACTCCTATTCTACTGCTAATATTACCATTACTATTATTACTACCACTAATAGTATTGCTACAATTAATAGTACTTATACTATCATTACGGATACAGCCATCACCACCATGATTACTACTACCACAACCATTACCATCACTACTATTTCTACTACCACTACCAGCACCACCACCACCACTACTACTATTACTACTACTTCTACTACTACTACTACAACTACTTCTACCACTGCCACCACTGTTACTATTACCACTATCACTACCACCACCACTACTACTCTTAATACTACTACCACCATCAGCATAAACACTACTACTACTACCACTATCACCACTACTACTACCACTACTATTACTACAACTGCCAAACACTACTACTAGCACTAATACCAGCAGAACTAATACTACATCAACTACTAGTATTAACTATCAACACTACCACTACTAACACTAATACCAGCAGAACTAATACAGCATCAACTACTACCACTATCATTACTACTACTACCACTACTAATACTACTGCCACTGTCACCACCAATTCTACTACTACTACTACTACTACTATCACAACCATTACCACCACCACTACTACTACTACTTCTATCATTACCACCACCACTACTAATAATACTACCACCATTACACAGTCACCACCACTACCACCACTACATACTCCTGCCACTACCACCACCACCACCACCCACTAACAATACCACCACCACGATTACCACCATTAACACCATCCTTACAACCACTACCATCACTACCAGCACTACCAATACCACTACCATCACTACCACCACTAATAATACTACTGCCACTACCACCACCACAAGTACCACTACCACCAGTTTCACCATCACTACCACTACCACCACCATTAGTAATACTACTGCCGCTATTTCCACCATCACTACTACTACCACCACTACAAATAGTATTGTCACTACCACCACCACTACTAATACTATTTCAACCATCACCATCACCACTAATACTCCGGCAGGCTAAATAAATATATTCTACTCTATTCTACTAATACTATTGCGACCACCACCACCTTGACCACCATCAACTTTACCACCACCACCACCACTATAACCACCACCATACTACTAATGCTACTGTCACTACAACCACCACCCCCACAATCACTACCACCACCATCACTACCACCAACATCACCACTTCTACTAACAATACTGCCATCACCACCACCATTACTAATACTACTGCCAGTACCATTACCACAGCCACCCCTTCCCCCACCCTAACCATCCCTACCATCATCAGAACAACAACCCCTATCACCACCTTCAACAACCCCATTACTAATATTACTGTAACTACCTCCACCAACATTACCTTCACCGTTGTCATTACTACCACCACCACCATTAGCACCACCAACCTTACAACTAACACTAATGCCACTACTACTACCTCCACCACTGCTCATACAGCTTCCATACCCACACAACCCTACCCACCACCACCACCCACTACTAATACTACTACCTGTCAATACCACCCTCCACCACCACTACACCCT